>JYDV01000102.1:0-97185 GCA_001447645.1 Trichinella pseudospiralis | reverse complement strand
CGAGTAGAGAAAGAGAAAGAGTCAGGCGATCGAACGTGTGGGGAGGGGGGATCACGAGTGCGAGAAAATTTTGCAGCCAACAACAAAACGCGGCTGCGACATTAAGCCAGTAGCAGAGTAGCAATAGCAGTATCAGTGGTAATAGTAGCAGCAGTAGTAGAAGCAGTAGTAAGCAAGCAAGCAAGCAAGCAAGTGAAGTTAAGTACTAAGTAGTAAAGTAGTAAAAGTAGTTATTACATGGTAGGGGCGTTTTCAATTTTTCCCGCCTATCACACAACAGCAGAAACACTAAACTTGAATATACATAGTTTTTAAATTAAAAAAGAAAAATGCAACTATAAAAATCAAACGATGATCCGTTTAATGAACAAATAAAACACTAAACGGATGAGATAAAATTTGTTTAAATAAAACACATTAAACAAACTTTAAAATTGATGATCCTCGTTTATTTAAAATAAAAACAACTAAATGAATCGCCAACGCCTCGTCTTCAACATTCCCCACCTCCTACTCTTCCCGACATTTATTCAACCACAGCTATAGCCTAGCTAGTTACACGATCTACGAGTCAACGACAGGAAATTAACAACAGAAAGAAAGTATCATCGACAAGTCAGCTTCTCAATCAGCAAAAAATATAATATCATCGCCGATTCTACTAACAAGACTGATGATATATTGATATGAATATTGAATAAATGAAAAAAAACCCTCCCTCTTTACTATTATTGTTAAAAGTATTACTATTTCAATCACAGTATCTCTCAGAAGAAGAAAAAAATTGTACTAAAAATAACAATTATGAAGAGAATAAAAGCAAAAGCTGACCAACTGATCAAAGATTAATATAATAATAACCCAACAGATAAAAGGGAAATAAAAAGCTGCTGCTCAGCTTTATATTATTACACAAACAGACAGATGATGACGATGATCCGTGAATGGTAATAATAAAAAAAGCCAATCCACACTGCAGACATGGTCTATTAAGCAAAACTGCACAACAAAGGATGCCATGAGTCAATGAACAATTGAATCCTTTTAAAAAATAATATAAAAAAACATAGAGAAAAAAATTAACAAAAATCTCACCAGCTGAGAACAAAAAATTATAATCATTTAGTGGTAAAAGCAATAATTTATTTGCACAACAACTTTGAAATTTTCAATTAGTGAACAAATAAATTTTCCATGTCCATCATGAATGCTTTAAAAATTATACTTCTTTTTCTCATTTGTGAGCGCGTGCGTTAAAAAAAAATGAAAAGTCCAACGAGATGTGGTGAATTTTATTATAATAAATACTTATTTGGCTAATTCAACAGCCAGGCAGCCAGCCCCTCTCGCGCATTGTATTGCATATTTCAAATTAACTTGTGTTTTCAATAGTCCATTTTTTAACGAAAAAAGAAAAGACAGAAATGGAATAGAAATTAAATTAAATGCACAGCAGCGACGACATAAAAACAACAAATTGCATCATTTCTCGTAATGCATAAAATAAGTTCCACCATCTATTTTTTATTATATAGTTATTATTCAGCAAACGGATAAAAAAGCTGTCCAACTGTAATTTATGTAAAATCAACATCAAAAAAAGAAAAATAGATGAAATTAAAGTGCCAAATTCTCAGTGTAAAACAAAATGAGTGAACCAATGATCAAAATAAGAGCTGCTGCATATAGATATACATATACATATATATATATGTAGTGGTAGCTATCGAGACGACCAGGTTCGTCGTCAGAGTCAACAGAATCGATAATAATATATCTGCTGCTGGATGATGTGCATGCAACTTTTGCAAAATATGCAGACAAGGTTTGTTTACACGCACTAAATAAATAATGTTCTCACATTAGTGGAAAAGTTGAAAATGCTTTGGCTTCCATCTCTGTTGACAATAAGCGATCGAATACAATCGATTTATCCACACTGACAGTGGCGATTTTATCGCGCCATTTCAAAACCAAACTCATCTTATGCATAAAGAGGATGGATGATGATGTAAATTAAAATAAAAATAAAAAAAAACATTTCCTACTCATAATTCATCACTACTACTAAATGCAAAGCACATTTTTAATAGAAATGACCATTTGCACATTTTCAATGGAAAGATTTGTTCTTCCAATCTTCTTTTCTTGTTCAATTACTCAGTGAATAGTAAAAGAAGAAAAAAAAGAAAAAATAATGATCATGCAAGTAAAATTACAAACACACACACACACACACACACACACACACACACACACACACACACATATATATATATATATATATATAAATTGTATTCAGCTAACTTTAGAATGTAAATGCACGCATCATGTGAATGCGTGACTGCAAAAAGGAAAATTAGAAAGCAAGAAAAAAAAAGATTTTTCAAAATTTTCATTAAAATATCACTCCAATAACGCGCATCACTGATTACAGAAATCGCCACTCAGAACATGGAAGGCCATACATTATTGATATTCCTTAATTGAAAACTAATAAACGAATCAGAATGTATTTAATGTGTGTGAATGATGATGATGATAATAATAATAATAAAAATTTTGAAAAAAACGACAAAGAGAGTAAGTGAGTGAGTGAGAAATAATAATAATAGTAATAATAATAATAAATATTCATAATAATAATAATAATAATAATGATAATAATAATAATAATAATAATAATAATTCATCCACCTTGAAATCCATACCAACCTGCAGCAATTGATTTTCGTCCTTGGCTGACGACGACTGTAATGAAAAGCAGCTTTTACAATAGACAAGCAGAGCTGCTTTCTCGCATAGTCGAAAAATTCAATATATCGTTAAGAAGGAGGGGAAAAAAATAATTTACTACACAGAAACTTGAATAAAGCACGCATTTTCGGAGCTGTCAGCGTCAAATAACTTTTGGTTGTCGGAAAAGAATAACGATTGATTGCAATAATTACGGAACACTTCATGAGCTAACTTTGTCGTTAGCTAAAAATCATCAATTCTGCAATACTAGCACCCCATGCACACATCAAACATATACGCGTATACGTTTTAAAAATGGGAAATTTTTTTTTTACAAACAACTTTTCAATTTATGCACACCACTTACATTTTTTACAGCCTTTTTTCATAAACATTAAACAAACATTTTGAAGAAAGTTGTATATTTTTATCAGATTAAAATTTTCACTTCAAATTGCATGGCACTTGAACAATTAATTAAGGTAATTATGTGTACACACACATAATGGTAAAAATTTTAAAAATGCATACAAATTAAGTAAGTATATATGTGGAATAAATTTTACAAAAGTAGTAAAGCAGAAATTACACAGACAACAACATATAAATATTTGAAAAAATACTGCACATCGTAGTGATGATGATGATGACGATGAGGAGAAAGTGCAAGCGCAATTTTGTGCACACCTGAATGCAATAAGTAGAAATTGAATGCAGTGCGCAAGTTTGGTCGATCGTTTTTCAAAAAATTTTTCTCTCCCATCCAAGGGTTTAAATCAATGTCACCACTGAGCAAGCGGATCGCATTGTAGAACGCTTCCGATACTGCAGAAAGCAATCAATTCGCACGCACCTCAGCAGACAACTAACTAACTATTCACGCAACTGGCGCCAACGTCAAACAATATCCAATTTGTTGAACTGAATTGTTTCGTTTATTACAATAACGCCAACTAATAAATACAAATAATTTCATCGATTCAAACAGGCAACTATTTGCAGAGCAGATCTGATTAACAGATATGCAAATTTTCCATATGTACACTACTGCTTGCACACAAGTACGTCAGATGAAAGATGAGCAATAAATAAAATGCTGATTTCAACCGGCTAATCATTTTTCAAACAACCATCTCTATGACACAGAGGATGCGTTCATTACTTCGCTTGTCACCGTAAAAAGCAATAAACGTAACGCGTTCTGTCAAAAGTCAGTCTCGAGCGTTGTGCAACGTCACAAATCATTTTCATCGCTCTACCCAAAACCTACCCCTCCTCTCTACCTCTCTACCCCTCTCCCAAACCTGTCAACCGGATGACAACAAAGACGGGCGCAAAATAATAATAATTATTATTAATTATAATTACAATAATAATAATTATTATTAAAAAAAAGCAATATAGTAACTATTGTCAACTTATTGTCATTTTGCAAAGCATGCATAACAGTTGTTCAACGGAATTTAGCCAAGGTAAACAAATACACACTTGAACTACAAAAGCACAGTTTAGTTTATCGTTTGATATGCACTGAAGTGCATGATATGAAGATATGATCAAAGCAACAAAAACAACAGAAAACACCCCTTATGCCATCAAACGTCACTTATTAAAATGAGCAAACAAACGGACAAAATAATTCAAGAATATTTCAAAGAAAAAAAAGAACCCCGTCGTTATTGAAAGCTGTCGTTTGTTGTTGAAGTAAATAAATCAATTATATACTGCCAAACATCGAATACGTCATCACATTTAAATATTCAACTGATTCATCAACAGCAGATTTGGCTATACCATCCATGATGCGCAGAAAAAGCATTAAAAAAAATTTTTTTTTCTCCAAACAATGCAAAAAGTGACATTTCGAATCAATGTTGAAACCTCCCTGCCCATGACAATGAGCTTCAAGCAACACAGAGGAGAAACGAATAATGCAACCAAGCCCTAATGATGATCATCGTCGATGCTTAAAGTTGTTTGCCGTTGCAAATTTCTCCCCCTCAGGCTTTGCCATTTGACTTGGGCAAGCAAAACGTGAAGCAGCGTTCAACAAAGTCAGCTGTGCAATATGAACAGCAGAAAATTTTTCCTGTCATTTTTCAGCTCACTCAAAAGTGGCCATCCTTTATTACTAAAATTATGCAAACAAGCACACACACACACACACACGTCAACTCAAAAACAAACCAGAAAAGTGTTTTTTTGCTTCTTCATCTTCTTCTGTTTGACAATCATGATTCATGCCTTTGGTCTATGTTAATGCAGCAATAACAAAGATACAACATGCTTTTCGACCCCGTTGAATCAGAAAAAGGATAAAATAATAATCATCTGACAACACAAGATTATCCTTCGTTTTTCTTCCTCTTCCAATAACATTTTGTTATTATTAATATACCATTATTATTATTATTATTATTATTACTTCAGCATCCACTTGATCACTACAGGGAAATAAATCACTATTGTTCTCTTGAAAATTACAGTGGTATCACCACACCAATAAAAGAACATATATAATTTCCATCACAACAAAAACGTCATACACGTTGAAATGAATCAAATACATTGTTAAACAACAGCGTAAAAATCATGTGCCATCAGAGCCAATGAAGAAAATCTAATAAATGCTGCTTCTTTACTGACGCTGTGTCTCTCTGTGCTTATCAGATTTCCAAACTCTATTTTATTGTTTTTACCACAGCCAAAATCAATCTGTACCACTACCAGAATAAATGTTTTCCAAAAAAACAACATTCAATTTAACAAATTATTGAAAACATTCTTTTTTCGTAATTTCAAGTTTGAAGAGTATGCTGATTGTAAATTAACAATGTCCAATTGTCATCACAAAAACAACACTCTTGCCATGCTATCATTGTAATGATGATAAATTACTCAGATAACTACCTGTATTAAAAATTTTCAAATAAATGCTAACATCCCCTTCCCGTTGTTATTCAACTATACAAGAAAGCAAATGAAATGCCAATCAAAAAACCACCCCTACCTCCCTGCCTCCATCTCTTTCGCTCTATTGGCAACACTGCAACACAATGCAAAATGCAATACAAAGCAAATGCAGTACAATAAATCGGTCGCAGATTAATATAATTACTATGAAACCGGAACATTGGGAAGAAGAAATCGAATTCAAATGAATCTGCATGCATGAATTGATGAAAAAAAAGAAAATGCTTACAACAACAAGAATAAAACAAAAAATTGAAAAAAAAGCAACATAAATTCTACTTACCACTTGAAGGTGAATTGTATAATATCAGTAGTTGAGATGGAAAAGTTGAGGTAAGAGTTGTCGAACCAAAAATAAAAAATGAAAAACAGAACAAGAAAGTGAAAAGATAGTCGTCGTGGATCAGCAATCAACTGATGATGATGATGATGATAATGATGATGATGGAGGCGGCGGTGGTGGTACTGGTGGTGGTGGTGATGTCATGAATGTCGTCACTTGGGTTAAAAGCAATTTTATATCTTGTTGGAGGGCAAAAATTTTTTTGCCAAACGCAAAACCAACTAATAATAAAAAGAGAGTGTTGCCGCAGCAGAAGCAAAATTCTCGACTAAATTTTGTACCGTTTCACAAAAGCAAATGAGCAGATAAAATATCATTACCGTTGAATGAACCGTTGGAATATGGCCCAACGCCCAAAACGGGATATCGCACGTCTCGTTTCACCACTCTCTCTTTCCTTTGATTAACGTTCAGGGTCAACTTTCGCTTCGTAGCATCGGTAAAACCAAACGCACGGCAGCAAAATGCCGCTTTGACTATATGCTGAAAATAGAGATTCTATATTTAAAATAACACATAAAAAAATAATACAATGAAAAACAGCGCGATTCAAACAAGCGTAGCGTAGCGTAGCGTAGTGTAGTGCAGTGAATGAATTATTAATTAATTGAATTTAATTAGAAAACTGAATCAAATTAAAAATGCATTCTCATATCCTCTTCATTTTTCTTCATATTCCACCCATCTTCTTCTTCTAATATAATGACAACCATGATAGCTATTTTAATCACATTCTCTATTCATTCAATTTCTGTTGTCCGAATAATGAAATGCAATATGAAATATATTTAGCGGCAAAACAAGAGCTTCAAGTAAGCTATATTTCATGCTGCTTGATCCAAGCAGAGGGTGAGGTAGAGGGAAAAGGGAACGAAAAGAAGAAATGCAAAGAGATTGAAGAGAGAGAAGTTCGCAAGCGTCAGAATACATACATACACACAACTACTGACAGCCATTATTAAAAGTGCAAAACAGCTGTCGCTGTTCTTCAACTAGCAACAAATGCAGCAGCAATACACATACGGTTGATTACACGAGAACACGCTGCAACGAAATTGTTAACTTTTCACGTTGCAACAAGAATGCAAACGTAAACCATCACCATAAACCATTACCATACCAGCATCATCATCATCATCAGCATGTATACTTACCAATTTCAAAAATGAATAAAAATTGAAATGACCAATAAAGAAACATACAATCAATCCAATCACCACTGACATATACAAACTGTCGAATATTTCTTCTTATTTGTTTTCCAATATGCTTCTTCAACTAATTGTGATTAGTTATTGTGACTTTGTCATAAGCATTGGAAAACACTGTTCTAACAATCCACTGTGCTAAAATGTACAAGTTACAAGGCGGAACAAGTTCGACCAGCTAGACTGGGTCATAGTGTTGTATTGTAACAATGGAAGCGAAAACAATGCCATTCTTTGCCTTTGGTTCAACACAACAATACATCAGAGCTTTAAAAATGGCAGCCATCTTACAACACAATTTCACGTTCCTACCATCCCAACAAGCAAATGATGAGGAGAACAATCAGTCCGGTCGGTCAACAACTGGTGTGTGTCCATTTTTAAAAATCAATAATAATAATTCGATGAGAAAGGAAAATTTTTTGAACATTCCAGCAAAATTTTCAATATCGGTGCTGCGCTTGCGTAAAGACCAGCAAGCAACTGCAACCACAATAAAATAAGATGACAAAAGCTCCACAGGCAAACAAAACGCTCATTTCTCCACTGAAATCGGAGAAGCATTTTTCAATACAAACATAGCAACAGTTTGCCAATGCTGGGCAATATTTCGACGAGGGAAAGCAAAAGAAATTGCAATCCCACATCAAAGACATCACAATGGCTTCGTATATTCAAACTGAAACTTTTCCTTGCAATGAAACATAAAAATCCTAAAATGTCAAATAAAAAATTATTATCATAATAAAATATCCACAAATGATTATTACTCTATTGCTAATTTGAAATGCTGGAGGAAGAGCCTTTTTTTCTTCAAGAAATTATTTCTAAAATAAGCAATGCACCCAAGCTGGGAAAAAGATAAAAGTCATTTTTGTGAATGAAGCATTTTCAATTTCGCATTGCAATGGCAGTATAAAAGAAAATTATCTTTTCCCAATCGACAATTTCGATCGACCACCACCTGCTATCGACGCACTCACTGCATGTCTATTTAGAATATTGTTTTCAACGCCGAGCAAAAGATAACTATTTTTTCTTTACAAATCATACTTACCCTGTTATTGGACAAAATCACGGCATTTCAAAAATTCTTCTTCATTTTGCAATCATTGATAAGCTATTGCAAAAAAAACAAATATTAAGCGTGCAAATAGAATAATTAATTGAAATTAATATCAGTACTGTTTTTATAACGTAGTTTTACAACCTTTCAGTAACTCGAAATGAAATCCCGCAAGAATGACACGATCGACAACAAGAATAATGAACTCATTCAAATTGCGCTGAAAAATATCAATCAATGAGAATAATTAATTTATTGCAATAGTATGTTGGACAAAAAATTATACATATATATTTATTTATTTTTAAAGAAAAATATAAAAAATTAAATAAACGTTTCAGCCAAATAGATGCACATCAATACTTACTTATTCGCGGACTTTGCAAACGTAAGTTAAGATTTGAAAAGCTGTAAAGAGAGTGAAATTGAAAACAACAAATAATTCAAGACAAAAAAGTTTATGTGCTATATTAAAATTGCAGATTTTAATTTGACTAGCGGATATTGATTTAAAAAAATTAAAAGAAAAGAAAAATGACAAGCTGAGGTTGTATGGTGCAATAGTTGCGCGCTCGCCTGCTTGACGAGAGAATGAATGCACACCGCTTCTGCATGTGTCCACATAACAAATGCCCCCCCCCCACTGTGATCGTTCTCGTGTCCATTGACAACGACAAAGCAAACAATCTTATGCAGAGAAATGAAAAACTACCGCCAAGAACGATAAGCATATGCCAGTATTTTCACTTTCCATATTCTTTGTTGAAGGAACAAATTGTCTTCCATTTTTTTTCATCACCAATCACACATCCATTCATCCATCTATCTTTATATGTTCACATATGATTTGCATTAATATTAAAATCAATCAAATGCAATATATCTATTTTTGAGAATCAAATTCTCCAAAATAGCTGTTTGCAAAATCCAAAACAACGAAAACTATTCTGGCTAGCTAAACTATGCCTTCAACAATTACTCTCCAAGCAACTTGAATAAGTGTCACTAAAATAATAATAATAATAATAATAATAATAATAATAATAATAATAATAATAATAATAATAATAATAATATATTCTAATGTAAAAAAGCATCCACTTTTATCAAACATGTGCTATCACAAAAAGGGCACTGCAATTTGCAGCAGCAGTAAGTTTCCCAATATTCACATCAAGAAAACTCAATACCAGCCAGATACAACATATTCAACAGGTCGACATGTCAAATGTTCTTTTAAAAAATCGCTGATAGCTGCTTGTAAAAGCAAAACAGAAAACACAAAAATATAAATAACAAAAAACATACACACACAGTGTCAACAAAGATACTGCATATTTCAATCTAATGCAACGAATAGCAGTGCATTATTGCGACAGAAAGTCAATAATAACAAGAATCTCTTTGACACACACACACACACACACACAAACATACACACACAGCCTCTTGAAATATAGTCACAGAGAAAATGCGAACGCAGTAGCAAGAAAGATAAACAACAACAGCGAACTAAGACTGCAGATAATTCAAGCAAATGCAAACCATCTGCAAAGTCTGAAATATACTACTAGCTTGGAATGAAAAAATCAAGACGAATAAAAAAAAATTTTTTTTTTCACTAATACATAAAAGCCAGATGTAAATTTTGAGCAAATTATTGCCAACTTAAGCGAAATCATTGCTCAACGTAAAATTAAGAAGGCCAAATATTAAATTCAAGAATTAATTTCCATTCCTACAGTACGATTTCGCCAAATTACAGTAACTTCAACTGTCAGGTAATGATAAGATTGAATGTTATTTTAAGATATTTTGTTTTCAAAAAATAAAATCAAAAATATAATAAAATTGAAAAGGAAATTTGCTTTCATCCGTGTAAATCATTTACCAATTGTCTAATTTTACAAAAGAAGCTCAAATTTGATGATTAAAAAACGAAACAGGAGCAACATTTCACAAAGTGAATCTAGAAATTATAATAATGTTCGAAAAACAAAACAATTATTATTTCACATGTTGTTCTACATGATGAGATAAAAAAATTGTAGAAATTAAAAAAAATTTCACTTCACATATAGAAAAGTAAAAGCTGAAAAACAACAAAGAGGAGAAATAAAGAAAGAAAAAGACGAGCAAACCAGAACAACTCGGTGAATGCTTGCAATTTCTTCAGTCAGTAAAGCAAGTAAGCATAGCATGGCATAGCTTAGCAAAGCAATCAAAAGAGCAAAAGGGAGAAAGAGAAGAAGGGGGAGGGGGCAGTTTTATATAGTTGAAACATCTTCCTCAGCCCTTCTCTCAGAATCTCATCTACCCACCTCAGTCGTCACAAGCACACACACACCGGCTGCTGCTAGTTGAGTTTATATTTATTTACAAGACATTCATCATTTTTACCCTTGCCTCTTGATTGGCTATCTCATTCTCACCCTCTCTTTCTCTCTCTCTCTCTCTCAGTCTCTTTCTCCCTCAGTTTCCCCTCTCCACTGGTGGAAACGCCTCCAAGGTAAAAACAAGCTTTCCTGAAAAACGAGTAAGCATGTTCAGCTACTGCTGCTGCTGGTGATAGTGGTGGTAGCTTGGCCGCATCGCCAACCAAGCAACTGATCAGCGCTACGGCGCCAACTGAATAGCTAGTGCTATTAAAATATCTAATCACATTTTTGCGCGACATCACTTCCACTGCAAATAACCGAATAAAATTGCTTCTCATTGCAACAACCCCGTAAGAAAGAAATGTAGAATATAAAAATTGTCAAGCATTAAAATAACAGACCACGAAGGAGGGAAGGCAATTGCAAGCGAGCTTCAAAGGTGCAAGAAAAATATTGCAAACATGCAAGAATAGCTTGCCAAAATTATGCAGACTATGCTTTTTTCTTTTCACTGAAATCAACTTCTCTTACTCAATGAAATAGATATTCTTGGTTTTGATTGGAAGAAGAAAAAAAAACCGAAATGAGCAATCAAATCAAACAACACAACAACAGTAGTTTTGGTGATAGAATTGCATTCAAAATTACAACTCCTCCTTATATACAGTTCTTGAGCAAATTTTCCACTTTATGTACAGAACAATTAACCTTGCTCAAAAAAAAACAATTTCTAATTCAATCAAAAAAATAATTACCAATCTATCAAATTCTTTGTCATTGTATTTCAGATGAGATGAAATTCACGTCTCAGTTGCAATCAATTTTAGCAAAAAAATACTTGCATCATACCGCTTCTGATGATTTTCTTAAAAATTAAACATTCATTACATAATGAATACGATGATGATAAAACAAGTAGAAGTATAAAATAAATGCAATTAAAAAAAATACAATTTCTGTGCATTTGCACTACGTTTAAATATTAATACAATTTCTTCTACAATACAAAAATTGCAAACATGGAAACACATTTTCGTTGCAGCATATAAACTGAGCACACACAGTACAACTTGAAAATACAAACGAAAAAACCAATTATTTCCATTAAAAAATATCTTAAAGCTAATAATAAAACAAAGTCAGACACACCCTCAAGGAACCCATTTCGATTTGGTAAATAGAGAATTTCTTTTATAAAAGAAAAATTGAATATTTAATAATATTTATATAATTTGAATTATCCAATTTGTTTAGATCGGAATCAATCGGCCACATTTCCTTTCTTATCGTAAAACTTGAAATTCAATAATAAAAATAAAGAATATTTCTCAAAATTATAATTCAAGTGATAAAAGCAAAACTGAAAATTTGTGAAAATAATGACAAATAGAAATGAAATACAGATAAATTTAGTTTTGCAAATTGCACATGTGCTGCAACAGACAATGCAATTAGAAATTGTACTTGCTTTTTGAAGACAATGACAACGACGAAAGGCAATGTAATTTGAAAGAATAAGAAATAAAATTGACAATATACAGTCAATCACATAAACAAGACAATTTCAAATTTACATTGTCAATAAATATAACAATTCATTTGTGAAATTTTATATTGAAATGAAAAAATAAATAAAATAAAACTCTTTATGCGACGCTGTTCAGAGGTAGCAGCAATTCAGTAGTGACAAAGAAAATGATTCAAGTGTAAACAAAATACAAGGCAAAAATATTCATTAATAATAATGATGATAAAAGCCGATGAACAGTTGTAGTGCTCAAGAAATACAAAACAACATATTCATTCAGCTGTTTTTCAATGCTAGCAAAAAATTTCCATCTTAAATACAGGATGATCTACATCTGAAATGTGAAGTTGTTCAAAATTTCATCTTCATCAATAAAAATAAGCTCAGAATAGCCGAAAATTTTCACAACAACAACAATATATATATATATATATATATAAATCGAAAAATATCTGCACAAGTGCATGACGCAACAATAAAAAAAAAGTAGCAATAACACTGGAAAAAGCCAGTATCAAAGCTAAAAATACATCGCAACTACAGCATTCCATTACTGTGAATAATTTAAGTTCAAGAGCAAAATGAAAACATAGTCAGTTTAATAATATTTATGCAAAAGTTGAGAAAAAAAAACCAACCAAGTAAACTTGAAAACTCAACCAAATCGATCGCTAATAATAAACCCTTGGTCATGAAAGAAAACATTGTTATGTCACAATTTTATGCCCCGGCAAATTTTACTTCTCTATTTTAAGCATCAAATATTACTCAAACAGAGGAAGAGAAAAAGAAAAGTAAGAAAACAATTTCAGCAACGAAATGAAATGAAATGAAATAAATTAAAACTATGACTTTTCATAAAGTATAATATTTTCAAAAGACAATTAATAATACAAAAAGACAAGAAAATACTGAATACAAAGAATAATGGAAATAAAAATGAAAATGAAATCATACAATTGCGTCATAATAGAACACAATGGTGAAAAGCATTCTCTATTATAGCTGAACGAAAATCACTTGCAACATATAGTTACATATTTAAAATGAAAAATCGATTCTTAAACGAATTGCAAGCAAAGATCAAATTGCAAATACCTGAGTGAACGTTTACAAGAATAATAAAGAAGAATGATTGTTCAAAATTGAATATAATTAAAAATTATTACAAACTAATCAAAAAATCATGATTGAATATTTAACCATGAAATTTATTTTGCCAAAACATATTTACATACCTTTTTTTATATCTATCGTTGTAAAGTTAGATTTCAATAAAATGACCAGAGCAGCTTTCATTTTTCTTCTCTCACTCTCTCTCTCTCTCTTTCTTTCTTTCTCTGCCTCTCTGTGTGTCGTTCTTCTCTTTATTGCGAGTCTCAATTGAGGTTCCAAATGGCCACTCCTCTCTGTTCTGCAAATAAATAAATCAAAGAAATTCTATAACGTTTGTCGTCACACTGCATTCACTAGAGTAAATCAGTGAAAACTTATATCGAATTCTTCAATCGTCATCGTCCAAGATGAGTAACCAAGCAATTACAGGCCTTCAATCAAACGTTCAGACACATCACTGTTCCTTGCGTAATAATGACATTGGCATTAAAAACTGTATATATGCAAAATGGCATCCTTCTATAAAAAAGCAGGCATCGAACAAAAGGTGAGAACTGAGAATGCAGGAATTGGCGGTTGGTTGATTTTCGTTATTTCCACTTGTAAATTTGTGAATTTCTTGAATTCAACTGAAAATAGAAAAAAATTTTCAAAGTACAAAAGAAATTCAAGTACAACATAAATTTTCTCTGAAACGACAAGAACAAAAAAAAATCAAACGCAAACATAATGCAAAATATAGTGCATGGTAAAAATGAATGCTTTCACTTGAAAAGCGCCCAACAAAGATTGAAAATGCTAATTACGTTGAACAAGAAATTGATTCCTTAAAGAGACAAATTCCCAGGTGATCTTTGACAATTGCCAAGATCTCCACGCAACTGATATCTGCAAAATACTACTTTGACAAATCTGCACCAACTGAACCGACAAATCATAATGGAAACGTATCCTATTCAATTCACCATCTCCGACGATTCATACAAACAGTTCACACATTCTTACTCATTGCCAAACTGTTTGGCCAAATTGCAGTTGCAAAACTGCAAACTTTACAAACCAACAAAATAATATATTAATTTGCAATAATAAATATTTAACAAACTCATCTCATCTATTCAATATGGGCTTAATAAATCAGATTAACAACAACTCTTCTCTCTCTCTCTCTCTCTCTCTCTCTCGTTCTCTTTTCAATTTTTACATTTCCAGCAATTAATAATAATAGTAATAATGAATCATCATTACAAACAAAATCACTTGTCACTGTTTCAATCAAAGATGATTGCTGAACTTTGAAAAAGTTGCATAATTTTATGCTTTCTCATATAGCAAAAAAAACGAAACCAGCCAATAATAAATAATCAAGATGTTGTTGCTCCTTTCGCATTAAAATCTGAAGAGAGAATATAAATACAAAAATAGCATATAGAAATATAGTATAAAGCAAAATGTTGCTTATAATCACACACATTGGTTGGAGAACACACAACAACAACCACAACAATAATAGTAATAATAATAGTACAATGACAAATAAAATAGCCTTGCAACTATATGATGACCTCGAAAATGTAAGATAGATAATTATTACCCAAACAAGAACATATATGAATAATTAAAGATTGAAAAACTGCCACGCCCAGAAGGCTGCTCATCTATTCACGTACAATTTCTGATAACAAAAGGGGTCAGTTAAAGAAACTAAAATGGAAAAAATCTTTTCTTATTCATCTATTTTTTGAATGTAAATGAGCATAGATGACAAAATGCAAATTAATTTCATATAATCATTATATATATATATATATTAACAACAAGAACAGATAGAAATAAACAAATAGTACAGAAATGAGAGAATTTAAAATTATAAAATAGTATAAATCAAAAATGAACACTTCGGTTCGTAAATGAGAGCTTCTTGGTTAAATTTGAAGTGGCTAGACGAGATTGTCGCTGACGAAAGATTGAAAATAAAGAAGTGCAATCTTCCATCATTGATGTGGATAAATACGAAGCAGAGTGGCGCGGCGAGTGGGAGAGTTTCGAACAAGATGAATCAATTACAACAGCCCGCACTATGACAAACAAGTATTTATCGATTGTAAATATGTTAAAATAAGAAGAAGACGAAGCCACCATGTGTTTATTTTCAAAGCTGATCAGTGGGATTTTTCTCCTCTTGCAACAGCAGCCTGGTATTCTTACTCATTCATTCGTTGTTTCACAAGCATCACATACATTCGGCTTATTATCATCTTTATGAAATGCATTACAAAAATGAAAAACAACACCAACAATACCAACAATCAATGCTGATAACCAAAGTCTAAAATCCCTCTAATGATAAATATATATAGATATATGATGGAGTTTCAAAAAACAAAAGAAGAACAAAGCATTACAACAAATGCATTTCTAGGTAAACCAAAAAAATGCACATATATATATATATATATATATATATATATATATACCATTGCATGAGCATCAGTTGTAGAGATGCAAGATAGTTCTGTATATGATGGATGAGCATAAAATTTGTAACAACGCCTATTTGAAAAAGAGAAGAAGAAATTCAGCTGTGATATATCGTCTGCACATGCAACATTGTGCGATCCGGGCAACACGGCAAAGCCAAGGCCAACATTATGACATTTGAATCGATCAAATCAGGCAAGCAAATCGATCGGTCTTTAACTGCTTAAACCACGGCAATGCAATGTCAACACACGACGACTCACAGCAGCTCACCAAGGCTCAAAAGCACAGAATGCCCGCCTGCTGCCAGCTCGGTGGTTCTGCCAATCCATCCAATAAACAACAACATGCATGCTATTTAAAACTCTTTTCACTTGCAGAAAATTTTCCCTCATTCACCAACATCAAGCACAGACCAATGCAGAGAAAACAAACAAATATATATTTGCATAATTTCTGCATATCACTGAAATATATCTATATATTTTCTGTGGATGCTTATGGAAATCTTTTTTGTTGAATAGGAAAAAAAGAACCACTTCAGAATGACTGACACTGCCGACAACCGACAATCAGCAACTGATGCGTGCTATTATTCATCAATTATTTAACAAAAAGAAGATTGTTGAAGAAGGTTACCTCCTTATATCTGCATCTCAATATTAAAATCTCAAATCGCACAGTTGCTTGGCCTAAGCAGCAAAAAAAATTTACTTCTAATTTAATCATTTCTCAGTGAAGCATTGAGAACAAACCCTCAACTTGTTTTCCATCACCATTGCTAAAAAGAACGGCACTGCTTGACAAATATTGCTAATAATAAAGTAACCGTTTATAATAATAATAATAATAATAATTATTATTATTATTATTATTATTATTCAAATAACATACAAACTGCACTGAATGACGAGAATCGATCGATTCAAACGAAATGAACTTTTCAAACAAGGTAATGCAGGCAATGGTGCACACACACAACCTTGCCCGTAACAACACCAACGGCAAACGAGTCGATTAAAAGTCACCTCCTAACGCGACCGTCGATTTCAATTCAAAAACACCAACCCCCACATATCCTTTCACAAATTGAAAATACGAATAAATTCAAAAATAAAATAAAATAAACACATATATGCATATTTAATAAAAAGTTATTGATACAAATTAATAATAACACTGACGCAGATGATAAGGCAACATATACACACAAAAAAAACCAACCAAATCAATTGTGATCACAGGACATGAACATTTTTCATACCACTCATTAAAAACCAGCAATCGCATCAAGAAAATTAACCAAGCACACACACACACACACACACACACAATATCATGGCAAATTCTAAGTGAATTTTCTTTTTCAATTATTTCGAAAAGTGATCCGTAAACCCCTCGTTAGCAACCAGTTTAAAGCTATTACAATTTTAAAGTAATTATAATGATTAGTATGAAAATTTGTACAATTGAATAAATTCTGCCTTTCACATTCTAGTCAACAATTGCTGGTGTTCATAATCGCATCTTCAATGAGTGGAATAAAATTGCAGACATAATAAATAAAAAAAACATTTTTCAATATACCTACCTATTCTATGATAAAAGTCGAGTCGATGATGCTCACCAATTGCAAAATTTATCCCTGAACTATTGAAAATAATACAAAAAAGTTATTCGAATCAAATAAATGCAAATTGCACTTGCAATCATTTGCAAATTGAATTCAAATAACAGAGTTGATGTAGTGTTGAATTACATTCATCAATTTATATTTAAAAACGTTAAAAATGGTAATGCAATCTTTCTTCCAACCATACTGTCGTCTTCAAATCAAATGTTCATTAAATTCAAATAATTCTGTCATTTTGTCGTTAACTGAGAATATCATTTCATCAATCTATTATAACAATTGTAAAGTGTTGTTGAAAAGTTTGCACATGTCAATGAAGCGTAAAAAGCACAGTCAACACGCTTGTCTGTTACGAAGAAAAGAGCAAAGCTGTAATCATTGTCATTTTAAGCATTTACATTCAGAAATCAACCTGAATCTGAAAATACAACGCCAATGACAACAACACCAACACCAACATCAACAACAACAACAACAACATTCATTCCAATTTAAACTTAAATGCACATATGCAGAAATAAATCAATTAACACACTTGGATGTCAAGTTTCACAATTTATGCTTCACATCAACAAAATCTCTGAGGTAAAAGATTAAGCTGTCAAATTAGATGATGAAACAAAAAATTCAACACACACACACACATCAGATATCAGACGACAACGGTACTGTTTTTTCGTAATAACAATTCAATGAACCAATTTCAAACCATTTCAATGCAAGTTGAACAAATAATTCATTTAAAAATCTGCAATTTCCAACTTTTTTAAAATTTCCACTCAAACCCACACTCAAATACAAACAACTAAATAAATATCCATTAGCTGAAAAGCACCGACCGGCAAGCTGAGCTGTGGCCCCACCACTTTGAAAACTACTTGCCGTGCCGTGGGCAGTCTCTCACTTTCAAAATAATTAAATCTAATGCACCATAGTCTCTGAAAGCCGATTATCGTCATTCAATTCAGTAAAAATGATCCAATCCAGCTCTATTAAAAACTTGCAATTCGCTCAGATACATCAACGTATATATGTATATGTATATGTATATCCATATTTTTCTCTTTCATTTCAACTATCAATAATTAATCAACTTGCACAGTTGAATACAACAAAACAACAACATTTTTCACGTATTCGAATAGAAAAAACAGATAATACGAAGAACACAAATTTCCAACTTGTACAATGTTGACAATTTGCACATGTTGTTCCCAAATTGCTCTAAAATATATTTTCCAGGACAATCTATGACGACTGGTTTATCAAATTCAAAAATTCTTTTATTTTTACCATTAGAAACATACCAAAACAAGTACATAAAGACGGTTTTTTAAAAAATAATAAACTATGCTCTCTGAACTGCGTTGATTGAATCGTCAATGCAAAAAAGATAATCAAATTTATCATTACACTTTAAAATTATACCTCATCCATGACTTTTTCACAATGTTTTCATACAAATAAGTATCAGTTTTCAAAAACATTTCTTCACCATATTCAAAAAGCCATTTTTGCTTAATTTTGCAATGAAGCACGTTTAAATCAACGAATGCAATTAACCCGATGACAGTTTTTTAATCTTAGGAAAAGCAGAACAATGACAAATTTCCATTTCAAGGATGAATTCAATTAGTGTAAGTTCTTCCTTTCCCGACTGAAGAAGAAGAAGAAGAAAAAGAAGAAAACTTCGATATGAACAGCTTTCAATTTTTACCCAAGTGACCATTTACCACGTAGACAACTTTATATCCGGCAACATAAACAAGCAAGCGTTGTTTGAAAGAAAGCAAACCCAAATTCACCAACACATTAATACTAATTAAACACTATGACAAATCCAAAATTCATTAAGATCATCAATTTAAAAAACAAGTAACCAATAAATATTTTATCATTTTTAAATAAATAAATTAACAGCCATTTTCCAAAGAGAAGTTTCTTTTCTGTTCTGTTCAATGATCTATCATCTATCTACAACAAACATGGCAGAGATGATCGATGCAAACCAATGATTCACATTGGATTCCGCTGCTCACGTAAAGTTCTCAAAAAGGCAACTTCAATTCCCCACTTTCCCACTTCAATTTGAAAAAGCAATCGACCATCGCCCTTGCCAACACAAATAAACTCCCTTTACACTTTTGCAAAGCTCATCGCCGCTATACGTACAGTATATGAGATTCAATTGCACCTGATAATCACTTAAAACAAACATAACAACTATTGAATTGAAATTGCTTTCCCTACTTACGAAAGACCATTAATTAACTATTCAATAAATTACCTTTCTACATTTCGTTTATAATTCATTATCTGAAATTAAAAAATGTTTCATTTACACTAGCAAAGCAGAACAACAATTGGAAAAATGAAACAGAATCGATGTCAACTAAACATAAAAGTGAGAAATGCACTTAAAACTGACAAACCAATGAATATAAGCAAATATGAAGCTCAATCAGTGGAGCAAAGTTGAACCCTGAACAAGAGCGATGATCAATAATGTCGATTATTAAAAATTAGTCATGTTTTTTTTGTTCACTGACAAACCCATTCGAGAATCAATACGTGATTAAATAATTCAGCAAAAAATTGCTCCGATAACAAATCCCCACCTTTTCACCTACTGCTTGCTGTGTTGGAAAAGACTAACACCAAGAAAATATAATAAATAAGACAACGATCGGAAATTAGAAACAGCACCCTACCGTCATTTGCTTGTCGACGTCAACCGATTGCAAATTTCTCTTCATTTAGCAATCAGGTGTGACTTCCGCTCCCGCAGCATTTCGCTATTGATGGCAAATCATGAAAAAATAAACCTTCCATTCAATTCATTGATACCAAGTTTTTCACAATTTTGCTTGTTTCTTCAATTTAGCAAAAACAACTCAAAAAGCTTTATGCAAATTTGTGAAATATATTACATGAAAAGTAACCATCAAAAACCATCTACATACACCCTCGTTGTACAATGTAAAATCTGTTGAATTTTGCATCATTGTCAACTTGAAATTTTCAAAATATTTACCAAACATGAAAAAATAATAGCCGTACAATGGTAAATTCTTTTCCAAAGATTAACTTCTTTCAGTTGTGAGCTTGCAACATTATGGTTAACTTGATTAAGCTTCGTCTGCATTTCATATTACAGACAAAAAATACAATCCAAATTTCAGATAAAATTACACTTAATCTGATTACAATCATTAAAATGTGATATTTTTGCAAATTACCATCGTAACCAATATGGATCAGTCAGCGCGCGCAGATAACAATTAAATTCAACTAAAGGAGAAGACAACGAGGAGAAGATTGGAAAAAATATTTCCTTCAAATATTGTCCACTGACGTCATCGACTTACGATTATTACATTACGCCAAATACGGTTGGACATTGCGGAGCTCGTCTCCATTGGATAAAAACTCACCAATCGATTGGGCATAACTGAAGCAAATTGTGTCACCTTAAACCTTAAACCAAGCTTGACCGTATTCAAAGCTGAAAAAACGGAAATAAAAGTTGTGAACAGTTTTCAACTCAGTCAGGTTCCATTGAATCATCATTGTGTCTATTTTACGAACTTCCTGCAAAATTTATTCATTACTTTATTTGAGAAAATTTTCAAATTCACATCAACACCGTTTTACACTATTTCTTTCATTCTAAGCGGTCGCCATCGATCTTCAATGCAAATCGAAAAATTTATTCTTACTGGTTCACTGCTTGTAAAAAATAAATTAAACCAGCCATACACAAGTTGCAAAATATTCAAGCAAATCGAGTGTTTGGTAAAGTTCGAGATAATTTGCAATAACAAATTTTGAAATTATACGCCATGAATTCAATAAGAAAAAGAAAACCAATTTTTCGTCTCATCGATCCAAAATCAGAAAAAAGGAAAAATGAAAATTATAAAACATATTTAGATAAGCTTGTTCGTCGACGAAGAAAGTTACGCAGCAACCAATTTAAAAGAATTTTAGTAAACAATATTACTGACTTGCTTTATTATAATTATTATAATATTAAACGCAACAATTAGAAATGTTTTCTAAATAAAGAAGACCAAACAATAAACTACACCTACAATCGCGATTGTTGAAACCGAATAAAAATTGCATGCAAAAACATTTTTTCAAATTCTGCAAAATAACTTACCAATCAGTTGAAAATTTTGAATAGCGTGCATTAGCTGAATTGCTTCTTGTTGTTTCTGATAAAACAAATCAAACAGTGTTTTCAAGCGAGTCACTTCAACACCTTTGGAGAGAACCGCAAAGAACATGTTTAAAATCGAATGAAAAACACGTCATTATTGTAATGATGTTCAGGTTTACTTTTTTTATAATTTGACCTCATTTATTTAAAATAAAAATTGAATAAAATACATGTTGCAATAAATTAAAATGAAACTATTATTAATAAAAACTTTCTGCATTAATATTTTTTCATTTTCTTTTGAAATATTGATTTTAAAGTACAAATTAAGGAAAAAACAATTTTGCTATAAATTTAACTGCTCATTATCTTCTAGAAATATTCATTTCAAAAACAAAATCAATAGTTGTTCGAAAGCTTTTAATGTTTCAGCAATTATTTTTCCAGAACATGAAAATATTATAAGTTTGCATGAAATTCAATTTTCATACACAGTTTATTATAAATAAAATATGCTGTTTAATATTTTATTTAATCAATGCTGAGAAAACAGATGAGCATGATCAATCAGTCGTCTAGTATAACCTGGATATCAACCCCGGGTTCAACAGAGACGGATGTGATCTGCTTCAAGACATCAGATGTTGAACGAAAATGAATAGAACGCTTGTGGATACGCATTTGAAATCGATCCCAAGTTTTGCTTCCTTCACCACATGGGGTTTTCCGGCACGTAATGCGCAAAGTTTTCGTCGGATAACGTACTGGACCTCTCGGCATTACGTTTTTATCACGCGCACTGTTCATCAACTCCTGGCACGTCTTCTCAAGAGCAGGAACATTTCGACTTGTCAATGAAATACGAATTTTGTGCTGCGTAGACGATAAATCTTCAACAGGTTTTTCTTTCATGTAATCCATCGCTAAATGGAAAAACAAGTTAGAAACATTTCATTATTAGCATAAGCACGATTCCACATTACAGTACGAATTTAGAAACATTATTTGTACATAATACGAAGCAATAATTTTTGATTTTTAACTTTTAAAAATAATGTAAATCTTATGAAAATGCACATAATACATAAAATATGAATTTCGTCAACAAACAAGCTGGCCAAATTGGTATTACAATTTCTGATTTGCAAGATTGATTGAATAAAAAAAAATAAAATAATACAAAATCTTTCTCTTAGAAATTACAATTTTATAAGAGATTAATATTCACGTTTTTTCATAATAAAATACACTAAAATTTGTAATCAAAAGACAACAAACGGTAAAGATTCATACTGTAACAAATTGATCTTGTATTTTTTCGGAGACATTAATTTTTTATAGTTTTAAAATAAATTTATAATATAATTTCATATGGATAAATACAATTTTTTTATTTAAAAATTCTTTTCATTATTCCACTTGAAACAATTGCACTGATGAATTTTCTTCATTTCTTTTTAAAAATGAAATCTGATCTCTTAAATTGTAGTCATTTCAAAATTGCATGCCAATCATAAATTTACTCTATTTATTTAAAATAAATATCTATTCCATTTAGAAAATACAGTAAAGCTTAAGTATCTGCCAATATTACCTGCATTCCATTGTACCTAAATTTGTAGAATTAATTTTTGTTTACGCGTGCAGGCTTCACTCGACATACTGATTATGGCTTCTAGATCGAATCATCCATACAATCGCAAGCGGACAATATATGTTGGTGGATTTGGTGAAGAAGTGGACGAGAAACTGCTTCATTCGGCGTTCATACCGTTTGGCGATATTGTTGATGTTCTGATTCCAATCGATTTTGAAGTGCACAAGCATCGAGGTTTTGGTTTCGTTGAATTTGAGTTAGAATCGGATGCTTTGGCTGCTGTAGATAATATGAACAACAGTGAACTGTTTGGAAAAACGATACGAGTGAATTTTGCCCGGGCACCGAAACCGAATGAACGATCACAGAAACCTGTATGGGCTGATGATGAATGGATCAGGCAATATGGGTAAGCGTTGACATTTATTTTGGAATCGATTACAGTGATTTAAGTTTTATTTCACTAATTAATTATTCGTTCAGTTTAATTAGTTTCGTTTTTCGTCTTTAACCCGATATGTTGTATATTGTAAAATTGTGATTTTCAGGTACATTATATATTTATATATGTTTTTGAAGTTTGAAATATTTATATCATTATTAAGAAAGATGTTTGTTATTAAAGTAGAATTTAAAAGTGAAATAAGTTTATATTTTAACGAGTGCTTTTTTTTCATTTCAGAAGCGGCTCCGGTGTAAGTCAAACTGCGGTAGAAAATACAGTCTCAGAGGCTTCTTCAGTTTGCAAAGATGTAGCGGTTTCCATGGAGGAAAATGCGCGGCATTTGCCGCGGGTTTATTTGGACATAAAGATCGGCATCCGTTACATTGGTAGAATAGTGATCGAGTTGCGCAACGATGTGGTACCGTTGACGGCGGAAAATTTTCGCCAACTTTGCACCGGCGAAAAGGGTTTTGGCTTCAAAGGTTGCCCATTTCATCGTATAATTCCGGGCTTTATGTGCCAGGCTGGAGATTTCACCTGCCAGGATGGTACCGGCGGGCGATCAGTTTATGGCGAGAAGTTTGACGATGAGAACTTTTTGCTCAAGCACGGAGATGCCGGGGCGGTGTCGATGGCCAACGCCGGACCGAATACAAACGGCAGTCAGTTCTTCATCACAACCGGCACAGCGGAATGGCTGGACGGTAAGCATGTGGTATTTGGTCGTGTAGCGGATGGGATGCACGTTGTCAGACAAATTGAACGTACTGGCGGTGAAAATGGCAAGCCGTCGATGAAAGTGATCATCACTGACTGTGGTGAATTGACATAACATTGAAAATTTATTACAAGCGAATTTACTGAAAATTGCTTGAAGGGGGTTTGTTGTTGAAATTGTTGTGTCGGTTTGCAATTAAAGCTGCGTTTTAAAAGTTGTTGAAAATGCCGGATTGGACTGAAGAGTTCGATTCATGATTGGCACAGACGCGGATCCATAATTGTTGCTCACGCGCGTTGCCTCGTCGCTGAGTCAGCGTGCAGTGCCAATGAATCGTCGTCCATCGTTCAAAGCTGCTGGATGTGCTGCTGCAACGAGACCACGGCGCTTTTCCGAAGCGCCTGGTTCTGGACCGGCGAAGCGATGGCGGTGATCCTGGCTCCATCGTCGGCTCTGCTCAACCTGCTGTTGTTATATCTGCTGTGCCACTGCCGGCCACTACATGTCAACGCCCGCCACTTGTTGGTGAACATCGCCGCCTGTGGTGTCTTCAACGGGTTCTATTTGACCGCCAAATCAGCCCTGATCTTGGTGTCGGTTTCCTCTGGTCGACCGTGTGCAATCAGCGGTTCGGCAAAAGTACCACAGCTTTGCTCTTTTCAAACTGGAGTCTTTTCTGCGACGTTGTTGGCCGTCGTCGGCACCTATACATCCATGCTAGTCGAACGATTGTATGCCACATTTACCATGAACAACTATGAATCGAAACCGAAACCGGCGTTTGGTTTGTCATTATTGTTCCTGGTCTGGACTTCGACCATCATCTGTACATCCGCCATCGTAGCCACAGCTAGACAAAGCTTACCGTTGCCACTGTGCAACGAATTATTAAATCTCAATCCAGCTACAGGTGCTGTCATTGTCAGTGTCAACTCTTGTTTACAAGTTCTCACGTTGGTTGTCTTCATCGGTAAGTTTTTTCCTTTTTTAACGTTGAATCTTATCCCTTTATGAAACATATTTTTCGTCTTCATGTTTCTCTGCTTTGCGAACAATATTCCCCGGTGACCGATGGCTAATGTCGCTTTATCTTTACAACGATCGAGGATATAGATCCCTCGGGTTTGTCGTTATGCCTCAGGAAACGGATCGATTGTCAGATAACTATTCCAGATAAAAATCTGAATCAACAGATAAAGTAAATTAAAGAGAAGAATAAAAATTAGAATTTATATAAATTATGTAAATCTAAAATAGAAATCAAACCACAGGCTCAGTCACTTTACAAATTATTTCATTTGCCACGGATGACTTGAATTCAAATAACAGTTCTGTTGTCAATGAAAAGTTACTTCTTCTCTAGATGTGGTCAAAATTATGAATATTTATGTAGTGATAAATAATAAGAAAAATGCCAGTGTACATCCATATGTATATACATTATATTTTGAAGTTGTAACGTTATTAGGAGGAAATCAAACATAGCTGATGTCAATTTTGAAAAATCAATAACGAAAATCAAGCCCAACTTTAATACAAACATCAGAACTAGCAACTTGTAGTAAAAGGAGGAGCGAAAGAACGCACGGTTGGCATGAAAATCTAGACAGAAATCTATAAAAGCAGACAAGCTTAGTTGCATTCAGCTGGTGATATTCGTTAGGAAATCATTTATCCTTAGTCCAACACTTATCCAAGTCGAGAAAAGACTTTTTGAAAATTTGGACTTCTATAATTGGAATCATAGAAGTTGAAAATTGCATTTATTTCTGCACTCATGTCAAACGGTACTTTTTAGTTAGAAATGAATAGAAACAAAAACTATAAATAATTTAAACAAAAAATATTCATTTCAACTTTATAAATGCTGCACTAGAGGAATTAATTGTACCACAAAATTACATCACTAATGAAGCTTTTCGATCATTCGGTGAATATTATTTTCATGTGAAAAATTCAATCAGCCCATTCACTAGTGATTACTTGATTTTTTTTCAAACACATCGTTAACAACGTTTGATCATCGATGTATGTTGTATGTACGCATATGTTGTACATGTGTACGCATACATGTATATTGTAAATATTACCTAGGGAAACCTTAATTGAACATACGTATTACGTATTGTTAAAAAAATTTTTTTTTTGCCTAGAAAAAATGAAATTTACTGGCGATGTTTAATGAAAGGGAAATGCGAATTTTTCCGCTGAATAATTTGGGTGCTAGATTTTTAATGAGAGATTCAGATCCAAGTTATTTGCCATCTTCCTTTTATTCCCACTTTCCCAATGCTTTCGAGAATTCAACTCTCCTCGGAAATAATTTAAATCAATGCTTGAAGAAAACAGTACGGAAAGTAAATGTGAAAGGCATAAAAAAAGAGAAATCCGCGTATATAGATATATTTATTTAATCATTGTAAAAACTGCAACCGTTGATTTACAACTTGATAATAAAAAAAAATTCCAAAGAATAAACAGAGGAAAATGCATTTTTAACACTGAAATGAATCGATCAATTTCAGTTTCAGACGAATTGATTTGCAAACAGTGAAGACAATTCAATCATTGAAAATATTAATATCACATTTGGATCTTCAATAAATAAAAATTCTTTATCTGGTACATTTGAACGAGAAAGACTGTTCAGAGTATTTAGTATAAAATTTCCCATTCCCCCCTGTTGAAGTTTTCAAAACATTGAGAGCTGAAAGTAAACAACTAAATGTCGATGAAACTTTTACTGTTCTGCGAAATGTTAATTTAGAAAAGATATTCGCAATTTCAACTCAACCTAAGCATTCCCCAATCGGATGAAGTGGAAATTTGTCGAAACAGGCCTACATGTGTTGTTCTTGGGTTGAAACAGTGCAAGCAATCAACAGTTGGCCGATAAGTGCTTTTCACTTCTCCAAAACTAATCGATCAGTTTAAATTTAAAATTCACTATTTATCACGGTTTGTTGTTTTCCGTTTAAAGCATCAAAATGACAAAGGATGATAGAGAGAAAAGTAATAATGAGCAATACAATTTCCAATTAAATGCCTCCTTAATCTGTTTCAAAAAAAAGAAATTAATTAATTACTTAATTAATCGATCGATCGATCAATGAATTTGATCCATTTCAGGAATTTGGCTCTACCACAGGGCTAAAGTGAATCGCATACGTTGGGAAGGTGAGGGGAGAAAGCCTCCACTTCCCTACCGCTTGCAGTTGCAGAAAAGCTTAGCTACAGTGGAACTGTTGCTCGGTCCGACTGTTGTCAACGCGGTCAGCTGGTCAGTGATCAACGTTTTCGCGTTGCTCGCCATTGGTAGGGTGCAGTTGTCGACACGCAGCCCCGACGACATGATCCACTACACCATCGCCGCCCAGTACATGTTTTACCTGATTGTCATTTTTCAAGGATTACTGTATCCGTTGTTGTTCATCTGGAACCTGCCGCCGACGAACATACACATACCGTGTTGTGCTGCACTGGTCGAACGACTGCTGTTCAAACGGAAAACCGAATCTACACAATCTGCCGATGATGATGATGACATGGACGATGGTTATTCGTCTCTTGTTTTGGAAAATGGTAAAAAGCAAACCGTGATAGAACAATTGTCCGGCAACAAAGGTGCAGCAGCTCGAGTGACCGTTTTGAACAAACGGCTGGGATTTCGTGACATTGGCATTCTGTTGGACGTTGATACGGATGAAGTGATCAAAATCGAAGACTACTGTGACAGGCTGTCGGTTGTATCCGGCATCAAGGAGATTTCCAACGCTATTGAGTCAAAGCTGTTGTCCAATCCGTCCACAGATTAGTGAAAGACGCAGAAGAAGGAAAAGAAAGCAACAGAAAACAACAATTTCTCTGCATTCTCCGCGAGCATTTTTCATTCTGTACTTTGATCTACATCATTTGTATATAAATTGGTTAATTATTCTCTACTTTACGCTTACAGTTAAAACGATCAAATTACGTACGTTTGTTTTACTTCTAAAAGTTTCTCTTTCATTTTCTCCGTGCATCAACGACGCTTATTCACTAAATACAATTTCACAACAAGTAAAATAGGCAAAATGAATCACAAAGCAAGAAAACGACACAATCGAGCTATAATGTAGCTAATCCAAATGAATTTTTTTTTACTAAACAATAAGCTAATTTATTTAATGTTCAGAGACCGTTTGACCACACGGATCACATCCTGTGGTGTCGGTTGTGCAGCAGTTTCTAAGTTGTGTGCATATGGCATTGGCACTTCGACGCCAGCCACGCGCAATACTGGGGCGTCCAAATAATCAAATGCTTCAGATTCCATGACTTGAGCGCAAATTTCCGCTCCGACTCCGCAAAAATGCCAACCATTTTCCACAGTAACCAAATGGTTGGTTTTCATCACGCTCTGTTTGATAGTTTCCATATCGAACGGACGCAGTGAACGTAAATTTATAATCTACAATTTCACTGTCGATAATCAGTGTACTTTATCAGCTAAATAAAATACATTTATGCCAAATTTTTGCTTCACTCACCTCTGCTGATACACCCATCTTTTCCAATTCCTCAGCTGCATCCAGACATACCTGAACCATACGACTGAATGACACTAGGGTAATGTGATTGCCAGCTCGTTCCACTTTGGCCACACCCATCGGAATCAAAAAGTCATCCTTCATCGCCTCCTCGGACATGTCGAATGGAACGCTGTACAACAATTCGTTCTCCAAGAAAACAACTGAAATTACAAAAGTCGATCAACATATATGCATAAATGTAATAAAACCTGAATTACTAACCAGGATTTTCATCACGAATTGCTGTTTTCAACAATCCTTTCGCGTCTTCAGACGAAAATGGACAAAGCACCTTCAAACCTGGACACTGTGCAAACCAGGAAGAAAAATCTTGACTATGCTGAGCGCCGACACCAACTGCAGTAGAGTTAGGGCCGCGGAAAACAATGGGCGAAGATATCTATAAAATGAGAGAAAAAACGTTTGACAAATACAAAACTTTAGCTGCTTTGGTCTTCAAAATGTAACATTCTTTAAAAGGCAACAACAGAAACATTTTTTTAAATATTATCAAGAAGTTACATTCCTATAAAGCTCAATCAAAAAAATACTTAATTATCGCTTTTACTGACAGTATAACATTACGAATTATAATAAGAAGATTAATTACGAATCCTTTTCAAAGTAGCGCATCAAATAGCGAATAAACCACTGTCTTTTTAAATAACTATGACAAATTCATAATAATAGGAGAAAATAAAAATATTACTTTTCTGAATCATAGCCTCCACAATGCCTAAATGATGGTGAAGACATTCAATAACCTGATACTTTTTAAAATATATAATACAACTATTAATGCAAGATAAACAGTAAGCAGTAAAAGCAAAATCTAAATTAATAATTACATCCTGACAACTTTGTTTAAGTAAATTTTCAACGTCTTCTTATAAAATGTCATATGATTGAATATTATGAAGTATTGCATGACATTGATAAAAAGGTCGTTCTAGTTGTTAAAAATAACTTTTATAAATAGAAAAGACGTAAAAATAAATATCATACGAGAAACAAATAACATTGAAATAAATGATCACCTGCCCAGCTGACATGTACAAAGTTTTCGCACTGCTGTTAACGATGTGATCGATTGCTTGCATGCAAAAATTGAAAGTCATAAATTCACAAATGGGTCGAAGCCCTGCCTAAAATGAAATAAAATAACGTAAACAATTTGCAAAAAGGAACATTATTTTATTCACAATACCATAGCTGCACCAACCGCTAACCCGGTGAATCCCATCTCTGTTATAGGAGTATCAACTACTCGTCTATCACCGTATTTCTTCCACAATCCTTTGGTCACCTAAGGAGTAAAAATGTGAAAAATTGTTTTGCAAAAAAACACCTCTCTCATTCACTTTATATGCACCGTCATACTGTGCAACTTCTTCACCAATCAAAAATACTCGATCGTCTCGATGCATTTCTTCATCAATTGCTGCATTTAAAGCATCACGAACAGTCAACTTTGCCAGATATGCCTTTGATGTGGAAAACGTACGAAAATGCGGTGAAAGAAGAACAGCATTGTTTCGAATTCCGAAGCAGACAAAAGCTTTCGACAGCATGATAAAAAAATCTAAAAACTAAAGCTGCATTAAATGCTAATTATAAGAGATAATATAAACTCAAAATAAAATCATAAAATCACAAAAATTCATTGCTAAATATAAAAAACCATCAATTTAAATATATGCATTATGATTAAAAAATCAATTTCACAAGACGACACTGCAGCAAACTATGCAATATTTTTCAGTAACATCATTCATTGTCATACTGTACTTTTAATGTATTTAAGAAATGCAAGTATGGATGTTCAATAAAACTTTTTGTCTAATGATGCTGTTCATTATCGGAAAAGGCTGACCATTGGTTGTTTGTTGCCCATAATATTATTTATTAAATTTATTATAAACTTACTTTGCAAAATAAACAATTTGTGTGAAATTCAGTAACTGCAATGTAACATTACAAGATAGAGGGAATACATTTGAAACATCTCAAAAAAATACAAGTGCATTTCTTTTAATCATCACAAACAATTACATCAAACCAAAATTTGCAACTGCCTTTAATTCAAAATTGCAACATCACAAACAATTCAACTGTTTGCCACTTCGGATACCGGCATGGCAACACTTTCGCATACCATAAACACTTCCAAATCATAAATCACTTTTATAATTAACGAACAACTTGGACATCGCGCCACATCTTCACCGCACTGTAACTCTAATTTCGAAATTTCAAATCGATCGCCACAAGGGCAAGGATAATAATAAACTTCGGCTTCACTATCGTACTCAAAATCTTCTATCTCTACTTCATCGTGGTAAACAGCCATAACCAACCGATAAAACAAACACTAAAATATCACAACGTTCATATGATAAGAAACAGAAACAAACACTATGACAAATTAAGAGTTATTAATTTTTAAATCAACTAAAAAGTTCATTCGATGTCCTAATCTATTGGCAAACAAAGCCTACAATGAACGAGGAAAATAAAAAAAAGGCACATAATTATCACATATGAGTCAAACACAAATAAAATGTATGCTTAAAAAACAGCATACCATCATACAATCAAATAATTTCAACATCTACAGTGAAGTTTTGAAATTGTAATACAGTATGATTGCAACGTTAAAGCAGGTAAAATTATTTCCTATTACTGTAAAGGAGCACGCTGACACGACAATTAATAAAGAAAAAATAATAAAAAGGGTTTTTAAAATTATTAATATCTTTCAAATTGAGAATATGAGCAAACTCTGATAAAATTTGTGGAATATAACATTTATTACTGAAACATTTATTGTTTATTACAATGCATCAGTATCTGTAAAACTCTACAAATACATTTGAGAAACAAAATAGTAAAATCTCTACGGTTGATTATCTATTATTTTAAAAACAAATGAATAAACTACATCTATTCAGAAATGTACAACAATGTATACTTTCAATCAATGAACAATGCAGATTCCAATTAACTTTCAAAATTTAATAACCACCGCTTCAATTCTCGTCCTTGCAGTCCCATATAGTTTCCTGGATCACCGGTGCTTCTTATTACTCGATGACATGGGATGATCAAAACCACTGGATTAGTTCGCATCGCATTTCCGACAGCACGACTTGCGTTTTTATTGTTAAGCTTCATTGCCACCTCTTGGTACGACAGCTGTTGTCCAAAAGGAAGATTCAAAAGCTCCTGATAAACTTTGCACTTGAACAAACCGGCGTGCAAATTTTGATTTATACAACATATGTTCAAATTTTTTATAATTTTTTCCATTTCTTCGCAATCTTTTTCGAAATAAGCTCTCAACCATTTCTGGATGAGTAATGCTACAGCACTCTCCTTTCCAGTGGTATTCACGAACGCAATCGTTTCAGTTGCGTCAATGCTATTCCACTTTAAATTCTTTTTGTCATATTTTAAAGTATGCAAGCCATTTTTGCATTCCTCTACTTTAAGTAGCCCTAAAGGTGAAGTTAATTTGAATTCAAATAAAACACTGCACTTGCCGAGCTTCTTCATAATTGCACTACAAGCATTACAGTATGCATATTTATAGATTTGCAAGAATATTCTACAGTATTCATAAAAATAGAACACAAACAGTGATTAAACAATGATAAAAATTAAATGCATCAGATATGAATCTGTGCTTTTTTTGATAAATCTTGTCTACACAATTCCCTTAATGCCATCGTGGCGTAGCTTCCACGAGGCAGTGAAAATTCAATCACCAATGCCAAATAATTTAATTGTTCATCCTCTTCTTTTGTATCTAATTTTACCGCATGTTCGTCTATAGAACTGAGTCGATCCAAATCAGTCTGCACAAGCTGTTCGTCAGCATACTTATAACGATGAAATTCATAATTAACTTCTGAAGGTTTGACGAAAACTTTTCTAAAACCACCGTGCAAGCCGAACTCCTTGCGCAGTGCATGGAAATATTCCACATCAATTTCTTCTTCCTTCAATATCTGTTCATATAACTTTCCACCTAAAAAATAATATGAATAAACACAACTACAAATTTACCAGAGTACAATCATTTTTCGGTAAAATCGCATCTCCGCTGAGTAACGGAAGAACTAAATCAAATTTATCATAATAGATCATGCTCTCTTTCGTCAAGAAAATTGGCTCATCTTCAGCTAAAATGAAAAATAAAATACTAATATGCACAAATTAAAAAACGTCACACCGTCGACACTGCCTCTAATTACCAAATCACCATCCAATAAACGATCACCATACATTGCAACACGCCTGGAAACCATTCGATTCCAAACAATACTCTGATAGCTGTGGATGTACAGATTTCTCAAATTTCTTGGAATCTAATCAATCTGATAACATTATTATACTATTTTACAATAATTATAAATGTTTTAATTTTACAGTTCTAAAAACTGCTGCATAGTCATTTCCTTTCATTCTTCTCAATCCTGATTTGAGTAAATCATGGATATTCAACAAATGCTTTTGTTTCTTTACAAGTCCTTTCGTATTGTGTTCGTCATCATGTCTTGCAATCGGCTTGCTATCACATTCTGCTAAACAAAAACTACTACAGCTGCAACTTATTTTCCTACTACTTCAATTAGTATTATTTACAATAAATAAGTACAAAGTACAGTACAAAGTATTTCTTACCAGCTTCGTTTGAATTTGGTTGCAACAATAATTCTGCTGCTTCTTTCCATTTTCTATTTAACATCAATCTAAAATAAATATTTATCATCGCATTTATTGATGCTCTGCTTCTCTCACCTACTTGCCAACCTCGTGAGTATGAACAAATCCTGTTCCAAAGCGCTGGGCTCCATAATAATTAATAAAACCGACTTCTTTCCATTGCTTTATGCATTCTTCGACAAAATCAGTATTTTCTTTTATATTACTATCAATATACAAATCAAATATTAAATGCTTGTTATTAGCTGATTTATAAAAGTTAAAACCGTAAAACAATGGTAAATCGATTGCCACTGAGATCGCCAAGAAAAATTCCATTCGGCTTGTAAGCGCAATTTCCGACACGTACACCATGCAAACGATTGTTCAACTGCAACAGCTGGCCAGCTTCCAAACGATAAGCAGAGGCGCGCTGAGTAGTAACAGCTCTGCGATCTTTTGTACCAGCAATACAAATAGTTTTCGGAGAAATGCTGCAAAAGAGAATAAAATTCTTTTAATACTATGCAAATCCAATTATAACAAAAGCCAATTACCGTAACAGTTTGGCAATTTTTGCAATAGCAACATTTGAATCGGTGTTTTCTTTGTAAATTACAAAATGGCAATGTTCACCTTCTCGATCACTTGGCCAAATTCGTCTTTTTCGTTTATTAGCGCCTATAATAGTGTCATATCAATCTTAGGCAAGTGAAAGATCAAGGTGAGAAAAAACCTACCAGCTACAGTAACAGCTATGAAAGTGTTTGAGTCACTTCTTACAGTTTCCGTTTCCAGTGTATTAGAAAATTCATCCCTTACTGCTTTATGAATCAACATTCGCTCTTCTTTCGATTTTCCCTTTGTTTTGAAAGCAGAAAATTATTTTTATAAAATCAAACTTGATTAATTTATCTTACTGTACAATCGATCTGATATTCTTTCAGTTCTCCACTGGCAACACTTTTTAAACCATTTACAATTGCAACGTCATGAAAAAAAGATTCAAAACATCTATCATTGCATTTGACTAAATCCTAAAAATGTGCATATATTACGAATTACAAAGAAAAAAGCCTCAACATTAATTGCAGTACTTCTGAAATTGCTGAATTCAAATCAGTCAGCTGTACCATTGCACCGGATGAATCTATTTCATGAACGATAAAATCTTGATATCTGAAATTTCAAATGTGCTTTCGTTATTTCTAAATTCAACCTATTCATCAGTGGCTTTGCTAACAGGTATTACCTGTGCTTGAAAATGCAGTGAAAACCTTTTCTTGATTCGACAAATTCTTTGATTTCAAACTCGACCTCCATCAAGCTGTTGAAATTTCGATGCATACAAACAAAAGAGAAAAATTCGAAATAAACAGATCAAAATAAAAAGTAGAGAATACTTTACTTTACCACATCAAACAGATTCAAAAATTGGCAACCACTTTATTTACAATATATACACATAAATACATATACATACATATGACGATAAATTTAGTAGAAAACGTCGTTATAATAAAAGCTGGAAACAAATTACAATTCATTCTCTTCGCTTTTTTGCAGACGGTCGGACAAATATATCTCGAGCAGCTGCAGCGTGGTTGTGGTAAAATTTCAAATTTTGAACCGATTCAGATACCCATGGTGATTGAAAGTCAGTCGTATCTTCAGCAACCAAATGAGTCCATTTTGTTCGACCGGCCTTACCAAAATTTTTCACCTAAAAACAAAACAATTACATCTTCATTAATTAATTCCATTTTGTAATTAACAAGATTAAAAAAACAAATACATACCTGCATCACTTTAGGCAAGGTGGTACGATCGCAACGATCTTCCAATGTTGGTTCTGCGAAATTTCTCTTATAAACATCGTCTTCTTGATCCAAATAAAATACACCACGATGAAAATATTTTTGCAAAAACTTAAATTTCCCTTTCTCTTGCTAAAATAAAATCACACAAAACGACTATTATATTATGTATATTTGAAAGGAAAAATTAACAAACTTACCTTGTTTACTATAATTTTCGGATTTGCACGCAAGTAAGCCCGACGTTCTTGTTCAGTCATATTATGAACTCGTTCAATTTCTTGTTTTTCTTTCTCATATCTAAATTCGCCGTACAATCATCATTCATATCAATTATATTCCATAATTATATGACAATTAAAAAATAAATCAAACTTACGCTTCTCGTTCTTCTCGATCGCGTTTTAAACGTTTCAATTCTCGAATTTTCCACATTTCGTAAGCTAGCTCTTCATTTTCGTCATCCGTTATTACTGCATCTAAGTTGAAAACATCTTCTTCACGCTTCTGATTCTCCTGTTCCACTTCCAATCGCACCAACTCTTCAACAAGCTAAAATGCAATGTAAAAAAATATACATATATAAATAATCTATAAATAAAATAATCCAAAAATAATAAAAAACAAATTACTTTGACAGTTTCCTTTCTTCTTTCTTCAGCCTTTCTCTTTTCTTCAAGTTCCAGTTCACTTTGCCGAATGCGCTCATTTTCAGCATCCAAAAGAGTAGCTCGTTCTTCCCTGAATTAATGCAAGATTAACGCAAAATTAGCATTATCAATTTCTTACTTTCCAACAAAAACAGGCTTCAATCTAGGCATAGTTTCATCTTCTGAATCTGTATATTCTTCATATTCACTTTCTTCATCTTCCACTTCTTCTTCGCCTTCATCATCCACCATGCATTCAATGGCTTCGTCCTCAATTTCCTATTAAAAAATGCAAACAGAATAAAATACTGAAAATTAAGAAGATAAAATACTTCTTCTGATCGTTCTTGCGCTTTCTTACGAAGCAGTGCACGCCTTTGAAGAAATTCCTATAGAAAACATATTAAACATATAAAAATATTCATTTTACCGTTTCTAACATTTTCTGTTAATGCATCATTATCTGCTTGGCTATCGCCCTGATAACTGTCTTCATTTTCGCTAGCATCGTCAAATTCCTTCACTTTTCGCTGTTCTCTACGACTGCCTTCATGAATAGTTCTGTGGCGAGCAACTCTAAAAACTGTTTGTCTTAGCACACCTATCATTCAAATATGAAATGCATTCCATTAAATAAAACAATAGCAAGACAGTTGCAAAAAAGAAATCATTTTACTTTAAAATTTCAGTAAATTCTAAAACAATTCTTACTTTACTTCTTCATCCTCATCTTGAAAATTTGCTTTCATCAAACGACGAAGGCGTGGATCATTCACAGCTTTTTTTTCAAATTCTTCACTTCGAATTTTCAATTCTTCTTGCTGTTCAACAACATGTGAACTTTCCAACTTCTTCAAATCTGACTCATGATATACATCATCATCATCATCATCATCACTGTCACTGTTGGAAAATGCTGCGTAATCTGGTCTGAAATTGAAAATCTGGTCAAAAGCATTAAACGAAGTAAATACAAACTATTCCTTTACCGTTTTCCAGCCACATATCTACTGACTTTTACTTTTTCCATCACTAAGTCACCTGAAATTAAATGAAAAACATATAAAAGATCCAATCATTATTTACTAAAAGATATTTATTATTTAAGCATTTTATTTACCTTTTTCATTTCTAACAGGAATAGCTCCTGCAGTTGACTGCACAATTACCTTTCCAATTACAGGAATGCCAGACATTTTTAATGGAAATTAATGCTGATTCTAACTTCTTTGGCAATCACCTGCTCAATTCTTACTCAACTACAGTATACTGCGCATTGTAAAAGTGTAAATCAAGTAAAATTCTTACAAAATGTGTTTTTATTATTTGACATGAGCATTCTGATCACGTTTGTATGTTTAAAAGTAAACATTTTTATATATTTAATATCATAATTTTTACATTTGCTGAATTCATGCCAATTTGTTAAACAATTAAAACTGTCAACAAATTTGAAAAACAAGTCATTAATGTAAAATAAATAAACTAATGTTATATGATGATAATAATATAATGCAATAGAAATTTTTGACTTATGGTTCATGTGCATTGCATTTTATCATAATTTGTACTTAATTTTATTTTTGTAGCAATGTTGCAGTAAAGTTAGCTTTTCTATTATAAGTTTGCTTATATTTAAAGGTATGCTGGTTGATAACGATTAACATAAGTATTAATTAAAAGATTTGTTATATTAATAATCAAATCCGTTTTTTAATGTTTAATTTGATAATTTATCACAGTTGACTATTATGTTTATATTTTTTAGGTAGACTATGTCACGGAAATCTGTTTTATTTGTTTGCTTGGGTAAGCAGCTCTACATTTTCAGAATCTCCATTGTTAAAGTTTGCTTTTTTGAATTTCTAGGAAACATCTGCCGTTCACCAATGGCTGAAGCTGTATTTTTAAAATTATTGAAAGATAGAAATCTTACTCAACAGGTACCTTGCATATTTTATTGCATAAGCAGTTTCGTTACTTTTTGGTATGATTTATAGTGGATAGCTGATAGCGCAGCGACGTGTGGATATCACGTAGGAGGTTCACCAGACGATCGAACAATGAAAGTCCTGTCCAAACATGGTATTAAACAGTATGAGCATACGGTTCGTATTGTAACAGATGAAGATTTTCGAGAATTCGACTACATATTAGGCATGGATGATAACAATATCAGGTGAAAAACATTTTATATATTTTTTGCTTTATTGTAAAGGAATAGTTTACAGAGATCTGGAAAGTATGAAGAGTAAAGTAAACAATGCAAAATGTAAAATACAACTTTTAGGATCATATGATCCTGAAAATAACTCCAGAATTATTCCCGATCCATACTATGTAAGTTATTTATATGAATATCTAACTAAATGATAATACTTATTTTTATTTATTATTCATCTGAAGATGAGTATTTAAAAAAAATTTTTATTACCATTGTGCTATTTATGTTGTTAATGTTATTGTTGACGTAATTGTTTGCGATTTGTTTTTTACTTTGGATATTTTTTGCATTTTAGACAAAAGGCTTGGGCAGTTTTGAAGAAGTATTTGAATTGTGCCAGAGAGCATGTGAACACTTTTTGGCAAAGGAAAATTAATTGAACAGCTTTTGTTATACATCAGTTTAAGTATTCGACAGTTTTATACGATCCACGCTTCGACATCAGTTTATCTTTTCATTTTCCAAATAACATTCCTCGACTGAGAGTAACTAATAATGTAGTTCTTTTCACTCTATGTATGCGTTTGTTGTGATAGTAAAGAAAGTAATGTGAAAAAAAGAAGCTGTTATTGTTTCAAAAGTATATGTACTGCATGTATTTTACGATTTATACAGGTTGTGATTAATATTCAATTTATTGTCAGTAAAAAGTTATACATGGCTGCGTTTAATCTTAAAATACATTCAACAATATATTGTTGAATAGTGAAATGTTTTATTTAGATGGAAAAGATTGTCATGTATATTGTTGTTCGCAGCGATTTAGCAAAAAGGTTAAATTGGACTTCTGGAGCTGTCATAGCTCAGGCTTGTCATGCTACGTCTGCTGTATTGTGGAAGTTCAGAGACGACCCACTAGTTTCACAATATATGCAAGTCATTGGAAATCAAGTAAAAGTAGTTTTAGAAGTAAACATTTATTGCATATTTGTCCTATGTATGATTTGATTAGTATTAAATGTTTTCGGTTGAAAACGAACATGAACTACGAAATCTATCTGCCAGCTTAACTGAAAACTCTATTGGTCATGTTCTATGGATTGAAATGCCAGAAAATATGGCGACCGCATTAGCTTTGAAGCCATATTATTTGAAGGAAATCAAAAAATATTTGAATCATTTGAAGTTACTGCGTTAAGGAATGTGTGAAGAAACTGCTGTGCAACGAAAATTTCAATAAAAAACTAGATTTAATATTAATATCGTGCATTTATATCATTATTTTATTCACTGAAGTGTATTTAACTTAACTATCAACTGCATATTTGACAAATTTATATTCGAATATTGTCTTTAAACTTATAATTTGGGTTCAAATACTGCTGTAAATAAAAAGTTATGAGAAATTATTCAACAATTACTTATTAATAATGATATTTATACTCAGTTCATCACAATCATATTTATAATATTGTTAATTTAGTATAACATTGACAACTGCATATAAAGTACACGTTTATTCTGTTAGTCCTTGAAAATCATAAACTGTAATGAGCTTCATTGTCGCATTAGAACATCTTATATTGGTGCAGATTTCGTATTGTAGAAAATCAAGAAGTTTATATACTTTTAAAGTAAGTCAGTTTTTACTTCATAATTTAATATGGTGACGAAAATAAATATATCATTCTTAAGCTTTTTTCTAAATGTAGCAGTTGCAATTGCATTATTAAAACTTTAACAAGTGGCGTTTAAATTTCGAAGAATTTGTGACTGTTATATGTAACTTTTTTATATTGACTTAATATGGCTTTTTGATTCCACAAATTTATCCCAAATTAGAGATCCCACGATTTTAGCATTATTAATTGCAGTTTAACTTTACCAAATACTGTAAGTGACCATTTTAGGTATTATCAAGTGAGTGTGGATTTTATTAATAGGGCTATTTTGAAATTCCTGTTAATTAATAATAAATAATTTCTTAACTTACTATCGATATTTTACATTTGAGTATTCGTCAGTGCGGCATCAGCATTTCAAAAGAATACTGAAAATGTAAAGTATAAAACGTATCAAAAGAATTTAAATGATTTAGTTTTGTTTAGCTGTTTTTTTAATTAAATCTGTCATTTTTTATGATAATTTTAATAATCTTTTGTTGTTAAAGTATCATATAATGAACAATTACCGTTTCATTTAAAGGTAATGCATTGAAAAAGATTTATCAATTAAATAAAATACGTTAAATTATGCTGAATTGTCCACGTTGTGAACGTGTTTTAAAACAAATGATATTTTGTTTTAATAGCATATATATAAACAATGCATTAAAGTATTTTACTCATTCATTTACGTGCTGATTTGGTTTAATAATTAACTTGAATTCAGACTCCTGACTGTTAAACATGTTTTACATATATGTCTTGAATTGTAACTGTCATTCCATATTTTTTTTTGTAATTCGAACTACTAAAGTAATTTCACTTTAAGTTGATTTTATGTTTGTATTTTATGATATGGTAATAGGCATTTCTCTTTACCAAACTTTGCTTTTTATTAATTTGATGAAAAGTGTTGTTGTTTTTCCAAAATATGTTTTAATATGAAAATTAATATATTTTAGCGAAGTATACTGAAATGCCTACTGATAATGAAAGGGGTTCAGGAGCTTTGTTTGACGATCCCCGTTTTCGCAATCAGACATCTGCAGAAATTATAACCGAAATTTTCTTGCAGTTTACTGACGAATATAATTGGTCTGATGGGATATCTGATTTGGAGATGTAAGTTTTGACGATTTATGTTTCTTAAACTATTTACATATATATATTATTAGTATGGCGAGGGCGTTTGAAGATACGTTCCGGCGATATGTACAGTCCGATCCTGATCCATTGGAATGTTTAGATGAAGAAACATTTTTTCGTTTGTTTAACTGCAATTCGTTTTTTAAAGGTTTTTATCCGAAACTTTGGGTTAAAGTGAGTTTCTTATTCATTTTCATATAATTTGTTTTTTGTTAAAAATTTGTTTAATTTTACTTTGTTTTTTAGCTTTTATATCAGTATATGCATAGTACGGACAATATAGTGATATACATCGTCGGACGAATATTAGCTGCTATGTCCATGTATATACCTGTGGAAGCAGTAATTCGAGACTTTTTTTTGAATGAGGTATTTAATTTTGAAATGTATTTTATATTTAATATTTTTTAATAATATATTTTGCAGCATGATCAGTCACGCTTAATTTGAACCGTTAAAAGTTTAAAAAGAGATGTCTGTAGTTAAATGACGTTCAAGTGTGAACAGAAATTTTCTGCTGCTTTTGAAATTAATCAGGAATTTTTAGTATATTTATAAATTTTGATAAGAAAAGTTGAATTTGATTTTTTTTTTTTAAATTATTGTCTCAATCTGAGCTATTCTTAATGCATTATTTCAGCCACAAGCAATAGAAATTTTATGCCATAGAGCTCTTATGCGTAACTCGCCTGTGCAAATGCACGCCTTGAATATTCTGGTTGGCATGATGGACATTGTGAAATCTGTTGAACCATATTCTTCATGGAAAAGCAAAAACATGGAAGTGATGCATGTTATTCTGCCACAGCTTTGGACATTGGCCAATAGAACTGTCACGAGAAATATAGGCACCGCAAGTAGATCTGATGGAGAAATTCAAAATACCAACAAACGCAGCCGAGTGGCATCAGATGATACATCCAATAGTGCCACTTCTTCCAAGCAAATTCGTTTGGATTCAGAATTGAACTCAACAGAGGAAGGTGATGCTGGCGTTAAGCCGTTGTACTTAATGTTTAAACAGTTACCAGATGACAATAGCATGATATTGATAATTTTGCGCTACATCGGTGCGACGGGTGTCTACTGTGAGGTAAAATATTTGAATTGAAGTAGATTGTTTCAAAATGGAATTTAAATAAGGCAAATAGTATTTGTTAGCTTATAAAAAATGTTCCGTTTAACAAGTTGATGAAAGATTTACTTACTGAATAGTAATTTTTGAATATGAGTTATAATATTAAATTTTGTAACTTTTCGAAAGATTGTTCAATTGAATTCCAATTATGAGGCATACTGTTATAAAGGTTGAGCTTTTTTTATTGTTTATTTGTTTCAGGTTGCGAATGAGCATCGAATTTTGGATTTGCTGTTTCACTTTTTGAAATTGGAAAACACCGGAAGTGATCTTATTGTATTCCAAGCTGCTCAGGTACTCAAGCTGTTTACTTTTTTTACCAAAATATTGGATTTTTTCTTTGCATTTTCTATTTTAGTGCATAGGGATTCTTTTTGAGCATCCAAGATTGATGCTGGAATTTGTCCAATGTGGTGGTGTGACATTGTTTACCAGTGTGTCAACGTCGTCAGTAGCGGCATGCAGTGTGGCCCGTACTCTTACTCACTTGTCAGCTGAAAAAGAGCCAATGGATAAAATAAGCAATTTGGGTACAGATGCGATCTTGGCATTGGTCACGTCAGTTGTGGAATTTGTTGTTGTCTTTTTATAAATCAATAATAATAATTTTATTTAGATTTATGATTGAATTGTTGGAAAATTTTCACGAATCGGCACGTTATTACGGGGCAATGTTTTTGGGTGCCGCTTTGAAATATCGCGCAGTATTGAAAATATTTGACAGTGTTGGTGGTTTACGCTCGTTGCTCAATGGTGTATGTTTCTGTTTTGTTTTATAATTTTGAAATTATTAATAATCAGATGCTGTTTATTTATTATTTTTTTCAACTCAAATTTTAGCTTGCATCCGTTTACAATCGTCATCCGACGTCGTTGAATCCTTTCCTCACTTCTTTCGAGTCGCAATATTCGTGGCGCTTCACTGCCAGATCCGTCATTCAGACATTGAGCATGTAATTCGTAATTTGATTTGCATATAAATTTATAATTGTTTAAACGGTTACTTGGTTTGCAGTTATTTTGAAAGCCATGTTTACTTTTATGCAGAGGATTTGGGACTTCAGCAACGTTCCAAACGCCACTTGTTTATTTCTCAAGCTTCTTCTTCTTCTTCTTCTTCAGCAGCAGCAGCAGCACTTAGCAACAATGCTCCTGTTTGCAGTCAAGTAAATTTTTTGTTTGTTGATAATATTCATTTAATTATATTAATTTTGTGCTTGATTTGCTTGCTTTCAGGTGATGGTTGCTAATCAGGAGGTTTTGGAAAAGTGTGTTCGCTTTTTATCAAATGCTCTGGCGCAGTCTCCCAGTTGGCATGTTATTGAACAATTTCGGCAGCTTGACGGTCTTCGTTGTGTGTTACGTTTGACTGAAAACGTCTCTCACTCACCTCCAGGGATTCACAGTCGGTAATGTTGAAATTGTTCATTTGTTGATATTACCGTTTTTTTTCTCTGAAATTTTGAATATTCAATTTTTTTCAGTGGTGAAATTGTGTTTTATTCGTTGAGAGTTTGTCACTTTGTGTCTGTACATCCTGCTATTCAGTTGGATTTGTTGAAAATGTTACCACAAAATTGGTTTTCATCAAAGAAGACAGGATTTCAGTACAATTGAAATGAGCTTTTCTTTTTCCAATAATAATAGTAATGATAATGTGTACAATTTTTCAGAATTATCATTCCGATATGTGAAGAAATGAAAAATTCACCATCTTCACACGAAGTTCTCAATATTATGGTCAACTGTGTTTGTGGTCCATTGGACAAGGTTTGAATGTTGTTCTTTTATTGCTTTTATTAAGCTATTTTTAATGCATTTATTTTTTCTAGTACAAATGTTTGCCAAACAATGAAAAGCTGGGCTTTGGAAATGACGCCAGTACGATATGCACCAGTGAGGAACTTTTGAAAATGATCTGGAGAGCTGTTCGACAGGAAAACGTTATCATGGTCAGTCAGCTTTAGCTTTTCTTCTTTTGCCATTTCAGTAGAAATTGTTCATTCAATTTATAATTGTAGCCTTTGTTGGATTTTATCTACAAATCAGTATCATCAGAAGTTGAAGAAAAAGGGGGCCGTATAGCTCTGATGGTATGCATATGATTATTATTTAATTTGTTTTTTTCTTTTGCAAGTTTATTAAAATAATTTCAATAATTTTGCGTCTGAATGGTCTGGTTTGCAGGCACTGAATGGTCTATGCAGGGACGAGAGCATCAAGCAGATGTTGATGCAGTTGCCGTTAATTGCTGAAAATGAGCTGCTTGGTAAGTCTATATATGAATATGTGTAAATTTTTGTACGGCTGATACGTGAACTGCCATTTTCATTCAGTTTATGTTGAAATTGAACGTTGAATATTTCAGACAACTTCAAAGTGAACAAACAGCTAACTAATTTATGATGTGAATTTTAAGATTTGGTCAAAGAATCAAGAGTGCCTCAAAAGCGAAAACAGGGGCAATTATTTCGAAAACAGGTGCAGAAATTTTTGAAGCAAGTTGTCGGCGTTGAAGTTATCACTAATGAAGGTTTCAGCAACGATCAGCTTTACAAGGTATGTGTATAGTTGAGATGAGCGTTTTTTTATTGCTTGGAAAAATAACATTTATCTGCAGATTCATAATATAGTTCTTGTTTATTTATTTATTATGTTTAAGGAAAAAGTGACGAACGATATGGTCATCCAGTACGATCAAAAAGAGATACATTTATTAATATTTCGAAAGTTATGCGAAGATGGTGCGAAGCTTCGTTGAATTTTATACTTGTACTGTGGTGTACAATTTGATAAATGTATGCTTTGCTGCAGGTATGCTTGAAACGGCGAAGAAGTTGTACGATGAAGCGGGATTATCTATTTACAATGATCTGCTTTTCAAACAACCACAGAACGCACGAGATGTACACGTAAAATTATATTTGAATTAATATATATTTTTTGTTCACGAATGTTGTCCTTGTTTCAGGATAGAGTGTGTTCTCAGTCGAGTGAGATGGCACTTGAAAAGCATGCTGTTGTACGTTCTGAAGGAGGAAATCGCGTTTGGACTGTTCGTCCAGTCACTTCTATTGCATCTTCATTTTCCGGCTCATTGGATTTTACACCAAAGTCGTCGAACAATTTTCGTCGACCCAATCGATTTCCATTTCCTGCTTTTTATTCAGAATCTTTGATCAAGACAACTTCATCCAGCAGTAGGCTACAAAATTTAACTTTTCCATCAAACATGGTCTCCTTGGATAACGTGATGAACGACTACTTTCGAAGTCAGCATCGTGCTTGTCCAAAACCAATTGCTGGTTGCATGGAATTTTCTGTTTTTGAGTAACCAACAATTTTCTCTTTTTTTTCCTCAAGTTAATATTGTTCATGTCATGTTCTGCATTATTTTTCAGCAAACATCGCTGTCCAGAGCCGAAACCTCCGGTTTCAGTTCCTACAAATTTAGCTGCTCGATTTTTCAATCGTCCAGTATAAAATTTGCTTCTTCTTCCTATTCTTCTTTTTTAATTTTATTCAATCGCGCTCACTTTGAATGATTGTAGTATTTCCGATTTCGAGGCATTGTGGACAGCTACGATGAAGATTGGAAATTTATCTACAGTCGACTTCGTGTAGATCACTCTGCTCTTAGCAATGTGAATCTGCATCCTTCATTTTGTACTGCGTTTTCGGTTGTTTAAAATTTATTTATGCATTTTTTTACACCGATTGTTTGTTTTAACGGTTATGATTGTTCATTTTTAGCCAGATGGTTCTGCTCTTTACTATGGTACCATCAATGGAGTTGTGCATGCAATGAACATGAGCAGCCGCACAATGATGCCCCAGCATTATGCTTATCATGATTCGTTACCACCGGTGGCAAACATTGCTTTTTCTGAGGTGAACTTTGTCAGATTTGTTATCTACGTACCAATCAGGCCAGTTGTCTATTTCAGTTGAATCCTTTTATGTTGGTTTCACATCCGGCCACCCATGGTTTTTGCTTACTTTGGTCGTTGAATGATTCATCAACTCCGAAGTAATTGGCACCAACTGTTGGCATTTCAATTTTCTTTTTTTTTTAATAAGTTGCGTTTGTTTACATCCAGGCACATGTTTGACGACAAGTATGCTGAATTTAGCCACGTCAATGAAGATCGAATGCTCGGAACGAAATCACTTCAGGCGAACGTAATTTGATTTAATTTGAGAAAGTGAAAAAATAATTGGAATCAAATTCCTCTCTTGTTCCAGGTATACGATGTGGAAACTGGCCTTCGTGTTGTTAAGTTATTCAAGACGAGTCTTGCCAATCGGTACGAACGAAACCGGGCACACTTCCATCCTCAGGCGGATATTGTGCTTTCTGATGGAATATTGTGGGATCCGCGTACAACTGATGTCATTCACAAATTTGACAAGCTCAACCCTCGCGTAGCTGGTGAATTTCATCCCAACGGTTCCGAGGTGATCATTAATTCTGAAGTGGTACGTTTCGACTTATTTGTTTGTTTGTTTTTTCACATTCAAAATTATGCTTATTCTGCTTTTTTCAGTGGGATATGCGCACATATCGCCTGATGAAAAGCATCAGTGAATTGGACAATAAGAAGCTGACGTTCAACAAAACCGGTGAAGTGATTTTTGCAGGTTTGTGTTGTTATTATTGCTTTTCTTTTCTTTAAAATTCATTTTAGAATAAAACACATCTTATTTTAGTGCTTGAAGAGTATGACGAGGAAGTGAGCAGCAGTCGGGCGGATAATTGCGAATCTTTGCTGTACGATCGTTACATTTCCGTGTACAATGCGCGCGATTATTCTCTGATACGTATGAAAAAATGAATAACGATTATAATTATTCAAATTAATTTTTGCCATTTTTCTTCTTTCAGATCGTTTTGACATCAAACGATATGTCGTGCATGTAGCTGTGAATCCGTTTGACACGTACTTGTCTGTGATTACGGTAATAAATTATTGTCGTTTTTGTTGTATCTGTCTGCGTGTAGTGTAATGATGGCTTTGCATTTATTATTATCATTATTTTTTTTGCTTCTCAATTTTTAGTCTATTTTCTCGTCTGATGGGTTTGACATTGATAAAAATACTTGCGAGTTGTACCAAGTGGGCAGAAAGGCGACGTCGGATTTGCAGGTAGAGATTATTATTTTTTTTCATTGCTTTTCTGTCGTATCAGATTGCTTTTTTTTAATTTATTACTTTGTATTGCTTGCAGGACAGTATAGACAATGAATTTTTAATGGAGCAAGAAGAAGATGACGAAGATTATCAAAGTGATGATGATGATGATGATGATGATGATGATGACGATGATGATGATGATGACGACGACGACGATGATGATGATGAAGGGGGTACAGAAACTTATGAAAATAATGCTGCTTGGCTGACGAGAAATGGTTCGCCTCAAAATTTAACCAACGAAGAATTGCTCAGTGATGGTGAATCGTCCACTTCATCTTATCGTTCGGAAAATTCAAGGCATGTGACCAGATCTTCTGGATCTGATCAGTCTGCATCTTCAGAAGAATATTCAGGAAGTGAAGAGGGCAGTACTTATTATTCAGATAGCGGAACAAGCTATTCGTCTTATTGAACTGTTGATGATATCTGCAGTTTGACGTTTGCCCAAATATCAGTGCATTTTAATGTCTGGTGTTATTTTAAAGAAGGCGAAATGGAAGAAATGAATTTTATAAGCTGTAAAAGAGGTTTACAGTAAAATATTTACTGTGATTTGTTTGTTTTTACACAAATAATCATTTTGGTTTATGCATCCATGTACAACGAATTTGATGTTTTTTGTTTTTCTTTGTACAATTGTAAAAAGTTAACTTTTTACATATGTTAATTTCTTTTTCTTTGGATACTCAGAAATAGCAATACACAGCTTCGATTCTAGGCAAGATTCTTAGAGATAAAGGAAGAAAGTTTCATGATTTTGTGGTTTTTTTATTCGACGTCTCGAACCGGGGCAGCTTAACGTGTACAATTGTTGCATAATTAAATTTGTGAGTGTGCTTTTGATTGAATTTCACACTCAACTTATCCTGCTTTTTTGGCCAACCAAATAGGCTTGTTGATCGATCGAGAAAATTATGTGGCGCAGGAAGAAGAAAAATTGTCCCTGCGTTAAAATAAAAAGAGAAAACAAGCAAGAATCATCTATTTGTATGTGTTTTGCAGCGACTTTGGTTGTTTGCAATGAACTTTTACAAGAAATTAGAAAAAAGGAGTAAGTATACATTTTTGGCATCTTATTAATGCATATGAAATTGGCAAAAAATTGTTCTGAACATTAGTTGGTTTTAGGGGAGAATATTGATTATAAAGTTTTGATTGAGTTAATTTTTCCAACAACTGTTATGTTTCAAAGTTTAATTTAACCCTATCTTTATCTATAATCTTAAGCAGCTTATTATATATTTCAAATTGTTGAATTGAGCAATAAAAAGCTGTGCACGTGACCTGCAATAGCGTATGTAATTTGTTAACATACAGTGGTTAGTCGGTGGTCTATTTTATTTTTGAATATCTTATCGCTTATGAAAAGGAATATTTTATTTTTATCCATTCAAATATAGAATTACTTGTTTGAATGTCTTTTTTTGAAGAGCAGAAGAAGCTGAATAATAAATAATATTGAAGCATTTAATGAACGTATGGCATTTGCCGTTTGTTGAGCATATTTCACGAAATTTCTAAACTGATGTGTGGATAATTTCATTGACACTTGTGATAAGTAGTTGCAACTATGTTCTGCTTTAAGTCATTTATTTGATTGCCTTAGTTTTATTGCAGTTCAACCTTTAAATAGCTTCATTATTTAACTTTATGACCATAAGTATTTATTTATATCTATTGTTATTGTATTTATTTAAAATTGTGTGCAATTAGAAAGAAGGAATTATAGTGTATATAATAGGTAATTTTACTTACTTTTACAATTGAAAGTTTCTCTTTATTTGGTTGGTACATTTAATTCAATAATAAATTACTAGTTATGAGGCACCTCTAGTAGTGTTTGAATGGTCTGTGAAAGGGATAATTTTTCAGTAGGTAGATTTTCATTTAAATTTGTAATCCTTGTCAACAATCTAAAATTTAATTGCTGACACATTTTTATGGTTATCTGTAAGATATTTTTCATGTTGAATTAGAAAGGTAGATTGTGGCAGTTTATCATTACAAAATTGCAAAGAGTTTTCCTTTTGCTTTTGCACCAATATAACGCTTGTTGTTTCAATAAGTGTTTATTAATTGTTATTATGATGAGCTTCTTCAATATGTGTTGAATTAAAGGAACAGCACACTACAATAATTGGTGATGCGGGATGTTATGTAAATATTTGATGATGAATTTTTCTTTAAAGATTCTTCACCAAGAGAAGAGCTGATAAGGCGACAATTAGATGTGCTGATCTTTGTTCAAGCCGACAGAGTTCTGCAGTAGATGCATGCAGTTGATCCGCTTTAACATGCTGGATAAATGAGTGAATTGGAATAAGAAAGGGAAATGAGATAATAAGAATATGAATATGAGAAAACGATTTTTATTATTTTAGCGTGAAAATGCAAATAATGGAAAAACTATAAATGGGAAAAGCGATCCAGATCATCAGTTGATGAGTAAATTTCCCTGTTGCATTTGCTTTATTGGCCAGAAAAGTTGAATAAGCGTATATATTTTTGAACAGTGGCATTAGAAGTGGGGTGGGTTTGGGATGGGGGGGGGGAAGCATTTATTTTTTTTCTCTTATTTAGTTTTTTGCTTGCTTTGAACTGATATTATTCAAGTTTTTCACGTTGGTTTGATTTTTCATGCTCACTGTTGTTGCACCAGTTGGCAAAGTTGACCTGCTGTCATCGTTTGCTTATTGAAAGTTCAACTGTGCTTTGCTCGTCGTCGTCCTTTGCATGCTATGTAGCGTGTACTTCAATTTTAATAAAGCTTCAGTGCCCATGTTCGATACATGCCGATCAATCAATACATGCCAACGCAAGAAATGCTATTGTTGTTGTTGTTGTTTATGCTGTTGCTGTTGTTGCTGCAACTGCTACTGCTATTAGTGATGCTGATGTTGTAGTCATTGTTTATTCTTGTTGTCAATGATGCAGTTGTGGAAAGTGAATTTAAATAAGTAAAGTGAAGCGAAAGAAGAAGCAATGCAAATGAGATGTGTTGTTGCACATTATCAAATGAAACACAGCTCAACAGTAGCAGGGCATAAATGCAAATTTATATAGATGCCCTTGTTTGTTATTTATAATTTGCATATGAATGAGGGAAATTGGTGCAGGTATGGGAATAGAGGAAAGTTTTCAAACAAACTGAAAGATACTGACTGGACAAGGAGAAATTAGTGTACGTTACTCGTTGATTTGATATTGATTTTAAGTTGTACCTCGATTGCAAGCTCAAAGCGCTCTTAGTAATTTTCTCGTAGTTCTATAGTCTCTTTTAGCTGCTTCTGCGTCTCGGGCATTTACTATTTACACCAACTCTTTTGTGTTTGAGCTGCGGCATATTTGCGTCAAGCGGCTATTTATCCTTTTGTACTTTTGGTCATTTGGCTCATCCGTTGTTGTTGTTTTTCTTCTTTTTACCTCTCGTGTAACTCAGCTTTATATTTTTTTTACAAAGAAAAGTACTTCAAAAAATGCAATATCATTTTGTTATCTATTTTTTAAGTATAGCTTTACGATAAGTTGTCTGAATGCCATCCGGCAAAAAGTCACAACTGCAGCCGACATCCGGTAGTCCTTCTGGTGAGGTGGCGTCGAAAAAGCTTTCATCGTCTTCAGTTTTGCTTGTCGTTCCGGAACCAACACCGTCGTTGACCACTCCCACGGCTCGTCATTTTAGCCTGCCCGAATGTTCCCTGCTTGGTCAGCTAGAAGCAGGTGAGAGCGTCGCTTTGCTGTCCGCCATGAGTGGTACAAGGGTAAGTTCTGCTTTTGTTCTGTGGGTTATTTTCCGCTTTCCTCAATTGCAAATTCTGTTCCTCTTTTGCTGATATGCTGGGAAATCATTGTGAGCGGTTTTTTTTATTTCTGTTCATTCATAATTGAATAACATCCTCAAGCTAGTAACACATTGGCGGTGTTGAGGGAATTGAGGCGGTCGGTTAAGCCTGTTGGAAAAGCCAACGAACGCTTATCTTTACACAGATTGCTAAAAAAAGAAACATTAATATTTCATGCCCATTTATTTAATCTGGCTAACTATTTATTTATTGAACGAAAGTAAATGGCTTTTTCAATTGACTGTTAACGATCACATTTTTTGTCACCGTAACGAGGCAACTGTTTCATGATTGAATGATGATTTTAATTTTTAAACAAAATATCTTAATTAAGGTAATGATTTCGTTTTCTCATCTATATATTATATTTAACCATTGTTCGAGCTGTTGCTAAGCAATGTTATAGAATTTTGTAAAAATATTTATTTGATGATGACAGCTCGATACTTATTTCCAACATAGATTATGAATAAGTGGATGATAAATAAAGAGCCAATTTTTGTGCGAACAACTTTCATTTTACCAGAGTTACAGAGCTGTTATTAATTATAATAATAGAATTTTAGCACTTGAACAACGATGTGTTGTTGTTGTTGTTCATAATAGTGATGATCATTTTTAATTTGAAATTCATCTTCGCGCATTCTTGTTTATTAAATACATTTTGAAATAAGCAGTGCATCTTTCATTTCATTTTGTACACCATCATCACGTTCAATCAGTTAGTAATACAAATGGTGGTTAATCGATACAGATGACCAGTGCATACTTTTTGAGCGGCAATATAGATGAGAAATTAGATTAGAAATGGCGTTCCATTGCATTTTATTTATTCTCATGATGATGCGTTTGTCGTTGTCGATTTTTCTGTTGGATCTTTTTGTCTTTTTTCTACCCAACGGTGGGATAGTCACTTACTGACTTGTCACTTTTTATTATCCATTTGATCAGTTCTGTTTTTCATTCAACACGCTTTGTTCGTTGATTTACATCTTTTTGAAAATATTACTAAAAATTACCCGGACAATCTATATTTTTTATTTTTCCATTGAAACGACCATATATCTGATTGCATTGCATTGCATTCATTGTTGTTTTCTAATATTTTGCAATATCAGATTGATTTTAGATTAGTTTTTAGATATTCTTTCGAATTTCAGTTTGAAGTAATCCACAATTTAACTGTAGTATTATTGTGTTAAATGTAACTCTTGAAAAAAAAGTAACTAAAAGTGCAAACGAATGAACGTTTTTTTTATTCAGTTTCATTATGCGAGAGGCAGGTAGATATAGATGATGATGAGCGGCGTGATGATATTATTATTCAGCTTTTTTCTTTATAATGCAATTGCAACTGTTATTACATGTGAAGCAGAGTTTCATGTTTTATTTATATGAATATTGTGGAATAATTTTTGTTCATTTTTACGGAACTTGTATTAGTAATGAAAAGATTTTTGACGTCATCTGTTACACACTCTGTTGCGTTAAAGATTTTTTCTTTACCAAGTTGCTTGTAAAATTATGATAAAGATGAATTTATGAATAGAAAAAATGAAGAAAATAAACCCATTGGTTTAACTCGACTATTACTGCTTGGTCATCTTGAAAGATTTTTGCTTAGCTACTTTGTACTGCTGGTACTTGTATTCATTTTTCTTTTTTGTTTTTTTTCACCTTCTATATCAATGTTGACGCATGGTTGCATTTTATTTTTGCAATACACAATGCAATGCTTCAAAACAATGTCGTTCAAAGTTGAGCACGCTCAGTTGGAGAATGCTGCTTGCATTGGAGGAAAGATTAACTGGAGAAATTTTGCCTCAAATTATTCAATCAACTACGTTTCAAGTAGCAAAACGCACTTGGCGTTCATTATAATTGATGTGCAGGTTTTTTCCTGCTCACATTTCTTCACCTTCTTGCAAAGCTTGCAAAAATTACATATATACATATATACGCATGCGTGCTAAAAGTTATATGAAATATTCATACAATTTGTAAACATCAGTTTGAATTTGTCACTCTAAGCTCACTGAAATTATATTGGCTTTGTGGTTGCAAAGTTTTGGCAGAGTTGAGCTATTACAGCGGCTTTGCGTCAAATTGATTGCCAAAAATAGCTGATAATTTGCTTTCCAATCTGGCTGCTTTTTTTGGTTTGTTTTCTTTGCTAGCTGGTTTTGTTTATTGCAATTCAATGTCGATCAGGTGACAAGCAGGCGGTGTGTTGCAGTGTTTTTGGTATTAGAGAACAGCAACAGCAACGAAAATAGCATTGTCGTTGGAAAATTTTGAACCTCCTGCTTACACACACACACACACACACACACACACACACACACACACACGCATATACTCATATACATACATATATATATATATATATATGTGGGGTTGTTGTTCTATTTCTCTTTGAAATACACGTATTGTTAGTTATGGTTGCTTGAAGTTAGGTAGACCTGATTTGCATACACCTCTGTGGAAAAGATCTTTGGTCTTTTTGCTGTCATCTCTTTGCTTCTTTTTTTGTTCAACAGTTATACGAAAATTCAATTCAGAAGATCATCGTCAAAAGACAAGCATGATCACTTGCCATACGAAGGTACAAAGCAATAATTATATCAAATTTGTGTTTACCAACTGTGCACATATTTGCATATTTATTTTATTTTGTGTATAACGGGAAATTTTGTTTGTCAAATATTTTTTTTCTAATTCACTGTGAGATGTATTTCAACAACGAAGAAGAACATGAAAAGTACATTTTTGTTAACATTGCAATTTGTATTGTTTTTTAACTTTTCACTCATCCCAAAGTGAATATTTTATTTAATTTTGAAATTATTCAATTTTTTTACATCAGATATCAATTGTTGTGTCATATGCAGAGGGAAATTTATTTTTCTTTTTATTATTCCTTTTCAATGCCAATCGATTTCTCACTGTCCCTGCCCCCCCCCCCTAGGGGTGTAGCATATCTTTGCATTGGCCTGTATGAAATGTTGCTTTTCAATGAAATGTTGTGTTCAGCAAATCGACAACGGTTGAAAAATATTCTCCGCTTTCGATTTTCCACTGCTAATTCTTTCAACGAGTTTGTGCACGGGTGCGTATTTTTCAAAGCACCTATCACTAGATTTGCTTTTTGGAACTTCTCTCCAAGTATCCTCGAGGCATTCAAGCGCGATTGATTGGATGAATTAACACGGTCGTTCATTTGCCCTCGTCGATTGCACTCATGCAAAAGTGATTTGAATCGCTAATTTAAAAGGGGCGGTGGCGATCATGTTCAGGTGTGGTTCGTTGTTGTAATTTGCAATTTTATTGCAATTGCAACGCGATGGACGGACGGGTGGGGACGGCTTTGAAAGGCTCCAAACCTTGCCGAGGCATGTTTCTATTTCAACGCAGAAAGAAAATTGATTTATGACTAGAGATGAGGCATTTTTGTGGTTTATGGTTATTATTATCATCATTTTTGCTCACTGAAGCTTTTTTAATTTTCACTTGCTTCACAAAACAGCAAAGATTGGATAAAACGAGCGGAAAAAATGAATAACAGAGAAAAGAGCTCAAGCGTCGTTTATTGATGGTCAAATGGTGCGGAATATTTTTGTTTCGCTTGATATTTTTCTATAATACATTATATATGCATATATATATATATATGTGTGTGTGTGTATGAAGAATATATTCTTTCGCAAATGAAAAAAAAAGAAAAGAAATTTATTGACCACATTTATTGAGCTGGCTGTTCTTCTGTTCAGTCGTCGGATGAAATTTTAATTCTTTTCAAATTGATCATTACGCGGCATCAGCAACAGCATGGACGCGTGCTTTTGTTTCAACTGAAATTTGCAAAAAGCTGAATTAATTGTTCCAATGTGCAATTTTGCATTTGCTGAATTGTTGTTTTTTGCTTGATTGTTGTTCTTTGTAATCAAATTTACCAAGCGGATGTGGAATGCTAATTTTACTTTGAAACGACTTTGAAACGTTTGCTTGACGAAAGAGATGTTGTTACGGTTTCGGTCATATTGGGCATATTGGGGTGTTTTCAATGTTCTTGTTCATCTTTCTTTTGAAAAATGCCAATAATTGAATCAAATCATTTATAGTTAGCTAATGGAAGTCTGAACGTAGAGTGAATTTATATTTTTCATAATAATGAAAAATTGTTTCGCTTGATGAATTTGGAATCATAAATTTATTTGTCATCTCATTTGTTGACAGCTCATTGGTTTTTGAAGAAGGTTATAAATTTATTTTATTCATGTCTTGTCGTTCCAAGAGTGTTTGAAGATTGATTTTAATTGTTTTCTTTTTTTACTTTAATTTGCTTTTTTCATAAGCCAGGTTCTGTGCTATATTATTTTTTGTGTATTATTTATTTTAATGATATGTGTGAATCGTATATTTATTTATTTAATCCTTAAATAAATATAGATTAATTGCATTAAACACAACAATATTTTTTGTTTATAACATGCAGATGAATACTCCTTTACTAATTGATCAATCATTCTTTTACCGTATTGTTAATGGCACTTGATGATGCTTTGTCGTTGTTGTTGTTTTGCATTAGCTATCCATTATCGGTCTCTGTTGTGGATAAATAATCTCTCCTCCTCCCCCCCCAGGGCCTCTAGCGGTTTCACTTGACTTTTATTGGCTAATATTGGCAAACGGCTGATAGGACTTTGTGATTTTTCTTTCCCACTTATTCCACTACTATTCAAATTTCCTTTGATTTCTGATGCTAACGATTCTGTGGTAGCAGAAATGTCAACGGTAAGATTTTAGTTAATTAAATGAATGATTTGCATTTTATCATTATTTGATAAACTTCTGTGATTTGCTGTGTACACAATGCGATGAGATTTGTTATCACCGTTGTTGTTGTTGTTGTTGTTGTTGCTATTGTTATTTGATCAATTAATTGCATGATGCATGATCTTCTGTTGCTTATGGAAATTAGTTCATAAAACTGAATTTCAATATTAATTATTAATCAACAACACGTATTGTTGTTCATCTGCAATCAGGCGAACAAGGGCAGCACTTATTACTTTATTAAAATTGACCAAACTCTTCACTCGTGCTTTTTAGCGAGCTAGGTTCGATTAAATTACACTACTTTTCTTTGCATGAAATTATTTTTTATTAAAATTGCTTTCACTTTTGCTTATTTCTTATTTTTTTGTTTATTTTCTGTTTACTTTTTGAAATTGAATAATGTGAAGAAGAATATGAAAAGCGAATTTCAACTTCTTTCTCATTCATTGCGGCAGAGCAACCTGCTGATTGTTGTTTCGAATCAATAGCAAACACACACACACACACACACACACACACACACACACAGAATACACTGCAATACAATACAATGTGGCAAAGCAATTTTCACTATTGTGAATTAGTTTTTAATATTTTATCAAGCAATTCTGTCACTTTTTTCTTGTTTTTCAACACTACTTGATGTCACTTTTATCATCTTCGATGAATGGTTGCGAAAGAGGTGAAATTTGTTCAAATCAATTTTCCCAAACTGCAAAACGACAATGTGTAACAGCATAACTCTTCGTTGTCATTATTACCCTTGTCTCGTTGTCTTCTGAGAATTGTGATTTCAAACTTGAGCAAAAATGTCACACTCAATGGGCATTTTGTTGTTTATTCCAGAAGGGAACATTTAAGGGGACAAAAATAATAAGAGAAAAAAATAAGTAAATTAACATACCGGAACAAGAGAAGAGCAGAGAGTTGGTATAAGAGAATGAAATGAAAAAAGCAATGATGCATGGATGTGGAGTTTAAAATGCGCTCAATTCTTATAATTGAGTTTGATGATTTCTGAAAACGATCTCCAGTTGCACGTTTGATGCTAATTGGAAAAGTGTCGTTGTCCTGACCTCAGTATGTCAGTATGCATCACAGAGCGATGAGGGGTTGGGGCGAAGGAAGGAGAGCAAGCTGGCTGAATCACTCAGCTAATCGGCTAGCATCTATTCGAATTGATTGGATTGCTTGTTGTCTCCTTGTGTCGGTACGGCCTTGTCGTCACGTTCTCTTAGTCGAGTGAGCAGCAGAGTTAAGCACACAGTGGTTCGTTAACAACTGGCATATTTTGTTTTCCTCCTGCAACTCTGCAACGGCGATATGAGTCGCCAACGTTGTCCACCATTGAGGGCTTTTTCCTTGGATCGTTTTGTCCAAATTACAGCAGCTGAACAAGCTGAAATTCCAATTCCATCTCGTCTTTCGAGCACATTTTCATTCCAATTTGGCACAACTGAAAAAGCTCCCTTTTTGCAACGGAAGTTCAGTAGAAAAGTAAATTCTTCTTACCTCATTATCATATTATATCATGACAATTTTTCTTCTTCTGATATTTATTTATTGCTTTGTTGATTTCAATTTTTGCTTATTCTCTTATATAAATTGATCAGTAGAAAATTTATCACCACTTCCATCACATGCATGTTTAAATTTAAGTCTGCTGTTTAAATCTGCTTATTTATGGTATTTTGTCTTCATTTAGAAAGCTTCTCAAGAGACGAATCGCTCGCCTCGTGATGCCCGTCGTGTGATGATTCTTGAACGACCTGGTCTTGACAAACCACTGCATCCTGGGAGCAAAAAACGACCGACAGTTGGTAAACAGCCGGTAAGTTTCGTTTTGATGAAAAGTTTGAAAAATAGCCTAATCGTTCGTAATGCCTAATGTACCTGATCATTCGTAATACAGTAGACTGGGGGGGGGCGGTGAAAGTATTTCGGCATATTTTTCTATTTTTGTCCACTTATTTATTTACTGATTTATTGCAGTTCAACTTTGAAGTTCTACTTTAGCAGACGTGTCTTGTTTTTGGCATTACAAAACTTGTCTTGCAATAGTTACACTTGTAAGAAGGAGGGTATGCAGGAGAGAGGCTATATATATGCATGTATGTATGTATGTATGTATGTATGTATGTTGTGTTTGTATTCTTGAAAATTGCCTTTTTAAAGTTTTTCTATAGACCAGTGCAACAGTGGCAGGTTTCCGTCTCTGGTTTGTTTCAAAAATTAGTTTAAACACGCTAACGACACCACCGGTGATGCAAAACAATTCAAGCTGAAATTGTAATGAATCGATTTACATGATTATCAGGATGGGAGGGGGGGGGTTGTTGCTTTATTATTACTTTTGCATTACCTCTATTTTTTCAATGTTATACATTTTTGCTTGGTTTTTTCTTCTTTATTTTTATTGCTTTAAAAATTAATCGATCATTACTCTCAACATTGTACAATGGGGAGAACAATGGAGTGAATGTTTGTTCAATCAAAATGCGATACTTTTTTTCTGACGAAGGCAGCATTTCTTTGGTAAACAAGGAAGTTGTGTTCTTATTTTATTATTATTATTATTATTATTATTATTGCATTTGTGGTGTGTGCATATTTTTACTGTTAGAATTTGCTGCTCGAAGCTGGAAGGCTTTTGGCTGATGAGTTGCTTGTTTCTTCTTTTTTTTTTTGTTTCTCATTTTACGCTAAAATCTACTCTGAACCGCTTTCTGACGTTGCAAGCAAACAGAAACAAATTTTTACAAAACTAATATATATACTTTTCTTTCCTTTTGTTCATTGGAAAAAAATATCCAAAGCATTTCCTGAAACGTAATCAACACCAAACGTTAAAGCAAAAGTACTCTCATCCAATGATATTTGGTATTTTTTTTATTTATGCAAATTCAAAACCAAATTTATCGACCGATAAATGTTGAACAATTAATTCATTGAACAGCAGAAAAGAAAGAAGCGAATAAAAAAAAAAAAATCAAACTCCACTCAAGTGCAGCGATGACTGGCAATGGCAAACAAAATTATACTTGAAAATCAATTTTCTTCTTCGATAAGTGGTTGGTAAAAGATTTTTGGTCGAGTGTATTGTTTTTTTTTTCTGTTTTAATTTTTCCTTTTCTTGCAATTAGTAATTGATGATCTTTTGGATTGTTGTTCACCAATTTGCGTTCCAAATGCGTTACGGCTAATTGATAATAAGCTCAGTTGCAGCAGCACCATTACAGTCACACACACACACACACACACACACACACACACACAGGGTGAAGTGTGTGATTGTGTTTACTATCATTGACGATGATCATTCAGCATGCTTATCAAAGATTAAGAGGAATATTTATTTAAAAATAAATGAAAATCTGTTTTTTTTTAAATTATTCATTCATTACTCAATTTTTCTGTTGATAATTTGATCATGTCAATTCAGATGTATTATTGATAACTGTTGTTCTTAATTAATGATAAATGATAAAAAGATGATAGATAATGTTCAAAATTTGAAAAAAATTTTATAAACAACATAAAATAAGGGTGTGTTTCAAAATCAAAGAAAATGAAAATGAAATGAAATGATAATAATAATAAAGCGAGCTTTGGTATCTGCATGTGGTTTTGTGGCGCTGCGATCGGCTTGTGATCTAAATTTCTTGTCGACCCGGCGGCAGTGTTCGGCCAAGCAAGCAAGCAAGCATGCAAGCATGCAAGGCAAAGTGGAATTCAAACTCCGTGTCATTGGTTCATTTTCGACCTGGTCCATTGTCACGCCAGTGTCCTAGATTGTGTATAAATGAACAAGCGTAGACGTTTGCTTTTGCAGCAGCAGCAGCAGCAGTGCATGGCCAGCTACTAACTTCTATTACTACTACTACTACTACTACTACTACTACTACTACTACTACTACTACTACTACTACTACTACTACTACTACAAGTATTATTGCTCTTCAGTCACGCTGTTTTTGTTCATTTTTTATTATTTGAGAAAATTTTAATTTTTTTTAAAAATATATTTAATTTATTGTATAGTATCATGTTGCATTCTATTTTTATATTGAATAATTTGTAAAAGAAAAAAGTCAGATCAAAGAGAAATTGAAAAGCAACTATTGTTGGAGTTGTATTTGTGTTTGTGTGTGTATGTATGTGAATAGCGTTTGATTTGCTGGGGCTATTCGACCTCGACATAGTGTCGAACATTGTACTTGGCCGAACCTAGCTTAACTGCTGTGCCTCATTGAGCAGCTGTTGTCCAGCCGTCAGTTAGTCAGTCAGTAGAGGCGCTTTGCTTGCTTGCTTGCCTTGTTATCTTGCTATCTTTCTTTGCTTGCTTTGAATTTTCTTATCATATATTCATATATATATACACACACACACACACACACACACACACACACACAGAGAGAGACATACGCACATACGTTTGTCGTCGTCTCTGTTTCAATCATCAACAATTTTATTCTTCAAATTCATTGCTCGTTGCTTGTTTCATTTGTGTGAAAAAGAAATTCTAATCAACACAGCAACAACAAGAATATCAAGACGCCACACCCATTTGGAGAATTGAAAATGATGATGAATTAATTGGCAAAGATAAATAATTTTGATCATTGTCGTCTAAAATTTGTGCAAATGGAAACTGAAAGGCATCGCTCTTTGGAATTCAGACCTCAAAAATCTGCTCAATCAGTGTCAATTGGTGGTGGTCGTGTTCGGTCGAAATCACCGATCAGCTTTTTAGAAAAGCTCTACTCGTTGCGTCATCGACGTCGAAACAGTGCCAGCAATGGCACTGTCGAAACACCTTGTTCATATCCGGATGAAAAGCGAGTTGTAAGCACACAAGTTTTGTGTAAACTTTAATTTAATTTATTATCACATTTATTTTATTGACATTATTGTATCTTGCTTTTTTTTTTATAATTTCTTCTTCTTTGATGGTGGTGTTGTTGTCGCAAATGAAATCCAGTTTGATGATAAAAAGCCTCTGGCAACAATTTTAAAATTATCATTTTTCAAAATTGGTGAATTTTTTCTGTTTATCAAAAAGATATTTCATTTTTTTTTTGCATTTTGAATCATTTATTGCATATTTTTTTGCATATTATGCGTATCGCCAACTCTAGTTAGTGGTGGAATTTTGGCTTTCTTCTCTTTTCTTCTCTTCTCTTCTCTTCTCTTCTCTCATCCATTGCCTATTATTTATTATTGGCAAGTGCATTGAAGCCGGTGAACTGAATTGTCGACCTTTCTGTGCTTGGCTGGCAAAAAAGGAAGGAGAGAATGATGATAATAATAATAAATTGCTTTCTACCTCTCACCAGTTGAGGTCAGTTGGCTTGCACATCTGTTTGTCGCTGATCATCCGGCTTTTAGCTGATGAGCAGCGAGCAGTTTTCATTTTTCTTCTTCTCTTACTTAGCACGCTTTGCTAAATTGTTCAGATTTCTATTCCTTTTTTACAATCATTAAAGCAAATTGCCTGCTATGTAACTATGTACTGTAACTTTCGGGTTTGGTGGACAGGTTTTCTTCAAATTTTAGATCTGCTTCAAATTTTAAAGATGGGGTCCTGATTGGGTGGTAGTAGAAGAGGATTGATGAGCATCATTCTGTCGTTGCCTTAAGGCTTTCATGTACCAATTTCTCTCGGTTGTCCTGGTCCGGTTGTGCTGGGCTTGAAATGGCCAATTGATGAACAATAATATTTTTTTCAACGTCTCCCTGTTGAGAAAGAGTTCGATTTAAATCTCAGTGGAGAATGATATTATCAAAAAAAAATAATAATAAATAAATAAATAAAATAAGTATCTGGGAAATTGACAACAAAGAAAATTGAATTCAATCTACAAATTATTTGCATGGATATTTTTGAGCAAAAGTTCTTATTTGAAATTTTCTGAATCATCATATTATCGTTATCATGCAGGTTGTGGAACGTTCGATAACACAACCGTACGACGATAACAGCATCATGTAAACATCAAGTGCTGCAAGCGTCGGGTTGAAATTTGCTCCTTGCCAACCAACATGCTTTTATTCATTTTTCCTCATATGACCTTTTTTCATTTGAAAATTTGTTATCTTTTCATTTATTTGTTGCATATTTAAATTTTATTCAATTCTAACGACAACGCAGTGTGGAGAGAGTTACTTTAATGACAGATGCAATTCTGCTTTATGATGAGAGAGGGAGAAAGAGCGATGTGATGATGATGATGATGATGATGCTGATGCTAATGATAAGCTGAAACATGTGCAACAACAAACAACGTTCGTGTGTTTCTTCTGTTCTCGTGATTCTTGATAATGACGAAATGAAGCGGCAGACAGCGTAGTTGAAACAATGATAATAGTCGTCACATTTGAATCAACATCACTACTTGATAAATAATTTCTGTTTCCTAAATTTTGCATTCAAATCTTGCACACTCCTTCTTTTCCAATTCACAGCAGTCATCAATCATCTCTTGTTTGCTTTGTTGTCAATTATTAAAATAAAAATTATCATTTATTCAAGGTTACATTTTTAAACAATTTTTCACCATATACTCTTTTTTGTGATGAAAAACACAACCAAAAAAAAAGAAGAAGAAGAAGAAGCAGGAAAAAGGAAATAGATTTATTTGACAATCAAGCAAGCACAGTGGTGGTTGGCAAGTGGGAAATTGTACCTTTTGTGTTGGATGGTGGAATTTTGTTGCGAATGGAAAAATTAAAAAAAGAAGCTTGTTCATTCAGTCTGGAATGACGAGTTTCTTTTTGCATGCTTTTTTTTATTCAGAAAAAGTAGCCTATCTCTTTTATTTGGCCTCAATTTTGCCAAATTATTGTGCTTGTTGTTGCAATTGATCTGAATATATATATATACATATATATACGTTGGTTGAATTTGCATGAAAAAACAATCTGTTTATTTTTTGAGAGGGGTATTAAATGTATAATTAAAAAGAGCTTTTTTTTCAATTTCTTCTGCACAATTCAAAAAGTTAGTTGGTTAATATAAAGCTGTTTTAAAATTAGCAATATTTTGGCTTAATAAATGAGTGTTTTTTTTGGTTTTCTTTTTCAGGATTTGCAAAAAGAATTTCAAAAATGTAGAGACAATCAAAATACGCGTCTAGATTTGAGTTCTTCAGATGTGAGTATTCTTTTTTAATGTATTTTTTCTTCTCCATAAAAATATATTTCACATTGCACAAATGCAGATAACATCCATTCCACCGTCTATTCGAGAACTGGTGCAACTTACAGAATTGTTTTTGTACAAGAATAAGTTGACCACTTTGCCGGCGGAAATTGGCAATTTGGTCAGTTTGCGCAAGCTGGGCTTGTCGGAAAATTATTTAACTGCCTTGCCAGATTCACTGGCTGCGCTGGTAGATCTTCAAGCGTTGGATTTACGCCACAATCGTCTGAACGAGGTTGTTTATTATGTTGAACATTTATTTATTTAAACGTATATATATGTTGAGGATTTCTTTTTGTTTATCATTTTTAAGATTCCTCCGGTCATCTATCACATAACATCGTTGGAAACATTGTGGCTTCGGTACAACAGAATCACCAATGTCGACGAACAGATCTGTCTGTTGAAAGTGAGCATTTTTGCAAATCAAGCAGTTCAATTGATATAAATGCTGCTTTTTATGTGCTTTATTTTTAGAAATTAAAAATGTTGGATTTGCGCGAGAATAAAATTCAGGCGTTGCCATATTCAATTGGCTCACTTCAATGTCTTCTTGTTCTATTATGCTCATATAATCATTTGCGCAGTGTGCCTTGCGGTAAGTAGTACAGTGTTGTTGAAATTTGGTTTTTTTTGTTATAAATATTTTAATGTAATTAATAATTTTATTTATTTAGATTTATTCGATAGATATTTATAATAATTTTATTGTTTTTTTCAAAACAGAAATTGGCCAGTGTGCAGAATTGTCTCAGTTGGATTTTCAGCACAACGAATTGTCTGAGATCCCAGAAAGTGTTGGCTGTTTGCGCAATTTGACTCGGCTGGGATTACGTTACAATAAATTGACAGCAATTCCTGCTTCATTGTCAAATTGTACAAAATTGGAAGAATTTAATATTGAAGGCAACAATCTGTCATATTTACCAGTAAGTCTGTGATATATATATATATATATATATAGTTCCTCATATTAATTATTATTGCTCTTTTTCTCATAGGAGGGTATGTTGTCCAGGTTGTCGAATGTGTCGACGATCAATCTCAGCAGGAATGATTTTGCCGCATTTCCACAAGGTGGACCTGCTCAATTCACGGCTTCAGTGGTGCGTTGTAGAGTTTGATTGTACAGTTGAAAGCAGTTCTATAATCAAATGTTTGTTGTTCAAACAGGCAGTCAACTTGGAGCACAATCAAATTGGCAAAATTCCTTTTGGAATTTTTTCACGCGCCAAACACTTGACCACGTTGAATTTGAAAGAGAACGAATTGACTGCATTGCCGTTGGGTAATAATAATAATAATAATAATAATAATAATAATAGCGTTTATTCTGCTAGTTATTTTTTACTTGACATTAGATGATTTGATGTTTTACAATTTTATAGATATTGGCACGTGGAAAGGTTTGGTTGAATTGAATTTGAGCACCAATCAGTTGAGATTACTGCCAGATGATATTGACAAATTGCAAAATTTAGAAATTCTTATCATGAGCAACAACTACATAAAGGTATGCACAATCACAACCACCTGGTGCTCATATTTTGCAAAAAGCAAGCAACGCCGTTGCTAATTTTTGTTGCACATTTAGCGTCTACCTCCGAGTATTGGAAATTTGAAAAAGTTGCGCGAGCTAGATTTGGAAGAGAACGAATTGGAAAGTCTTCCAAATGAGATTGGCTTCCTGCTCAACTTGACCAAGCTGTTGGTTCAATCTAACAAATTGACAAGTTTGCCAAGAACAATTGGGTATAAATTTTGCAAATTTAATGTTTGTTTCATCACTGTATTTAAATTTTTAATTCTCTTCTCTCTCTTTTCCCTCTCTTTTCTACAGCAATTTGGTCAGCTTGAAAGATTTGAGAGCCGGCGAAAATAATTTAACTTATTTACCTGAAGAGATTGGTAACTAAAATTGTTTTTTTCGAAGTTTATTAGATTGCATTTTTACTTATGTTCAGGAACGTTGGAAAATTTGAAATCCTTGTACATAAACGACAATCCTTCGTTGCACACGTTGCCGTACGAGCTTGCATTGTGCGGGTCATTGGAAATAATGAGCATCGAAAATTGTCCACTGTCGCAAATTCCGGCCGAAATTACTGCCGGTGGTCCATCGTTGGTCATTCAGGTAAAGTTTTGAAAAAAGAAAAACTTAACGTTGCATGCAAAATCTGCTTACGGGAAGTTCAATTTCTACGTATATATGATTCTACGTCAATTTGAACTTGATTATATTTATTTTGTAAAGTGTATTTTGAAAAGTTGAAATCATTGTACAGGCTGGATGATCTTTGCGTTAAATATGTTAATTTAGCCACGTTAACATGTTTCAAAATGTGATGAATTAATGTTTTGGCAATAGTTGTAGTTTTTGTTTTCAGTTTTTGAAATCCTCTGTTGTACAGAGTTTGCATAATTGCACGCTTAATTTGACTAACAAATGGTGTACCTACACATGCACGAAAGTTGTGCTTTTTTTCTGAGTGAATATTTATTCCAGTAATTTTATTTTTATTCCCATTACTAATCTTTTAATTATTATTTTATTACTTTTCCGCTTTTATTACTAATCATCATCACATAAATAGTGTTGTTACAAAAAGAGCAAGGAATGTTTTCTGCTCACATCCATACACAGTACTTTTTGAAAATAGGAAAGAATTTTTTCTCATAATTCTTTACCATTTGCAACTATTATTTAATGATTATTAATTTTCTGTTTTGCGTTTTAGTTTTTGAAAATGCAGGGGCCATATCGTGGAAATCTGTAACTTCAGGGTGACTTTGTTGGACGTTTTTCATTTCGCCTTTACGAATGATGAATGAATGAATGAATGAATGAATGAATGAATGAATACCCTGTGGGCTTGTATTTCGAGCATTTTGTCGACAGTAACAATTTACAAAATCGTACAATAACAGTATGAAAGCAATAGCCACTGCGGAACGTCGCATAGATGACAGTAGTCAACAGTGGAAGGAGCTAGTTTATTGGCACAGGCGATGTGCTGCTTTGCCAAATTTTGCCTGTAACTGTGTTTGTACCGAGTGCATTTTCCTCGAAATCAAATTTGGTTGCGGTAGAGTGGAAAATTCAAACGATGCTTATAAATGTTGTCCGATGGCGTTCAATAATGCATGCAAAGAGTAAAGTTATTTCTGTTATTCAATTTCGAGTTTTGTTTTTGTTTATGCGCGTACTTTTTTTCAATCTTTATAATTTGAATTTGAATGTTCACAAATTCTGCGTGAAAATTTGCAAGTCTTGTATAATTTGAAAAAATTCTAATGTAAAATGCAAAAAAGTATTAATTAATTAGGGAAATTTCAATAAAAGGTAATATCTCTCAATTTGGCAGCGACATGCAAATAAAAATTTGGATTACTTCAATACGACAATTGAACTTGATTATTTGTAAATAATGTATAGTTTACTGTAGATGGTCGGCGTTTTTTTCAAAAAATTTTTTCTGAACTTTTTCAAAAAAACTCGTTCAAGCACAGTATGTTTCAGCAGCTTTTTGGAAGATAGCTATTTTCTGCAGTCACGACAATTCTGCTTTGTTATTTTATTTTGGTAAGTTGTTGTTCTTTTTTTTTATTTTGATGGATGAAATTTTTTCAATTTACAAATGATTTAACTGAACGGTGGTTTTTTTGGTTTGGTTCAGCCTAGTTGTGGTTGATATTGTTCAGTTGAAGAGTTTTGTTGTACTGTTGGTTTTGCGAGGTGACGTGGGTTTTGCTTGCGTCAACTAGCCTGCCAGCGAGGCAGTTGTCAAGACGATGTTGACCACTGTTACACCGTTGGCCAGGATGTTGACGAAAGTTTTGAATTTTCCGGCCGTTCCCTGATCCCTCATGTCCCAGGCAAATTCTCTGGCCTGCTGCATTGCCGAGTCCGCGATGCTCAGGTGCGCTTGAGCTACCAGTCGTTGAAGCTGGGCTTTCAATTCTGATATATCGAGCGGGGTCCAGTGCAGGCCAAGCGGGTTGTTGCTTTCATCAACTTCAGCCAAGCCGAGTTTTCTCACATTCGAATCAGTGAGCTGAATCAAAATCGCTTCAATCCAGGCGTTGTCAGTGTTCCTTTCATCGTCCAGTGTTCCGCGGAATAGCTGAAACATTTAAAACAAAAATTTAAACTCACAATTCAAAGCGCTTCAGTTGTGGTGCTTTCCTACCAGTGTGGGTTTTTTTGTGACTTTGCTAAATATCTCTTCAATTGTTTTGTTGGCGTAAGATTTGAGCATGATTTCTTTGATAGCTTTTTCTGTTTTTGGTGTTATTTTTACCGAATCCGGCATGGTGACAAATTCCTGAAGAAATAATCAAAATGAGCTTTTCTGTTTTCGTTTGAATTTTAATTTATCTCGTGATTTCTTACTGCTGGCATGTCGAGAATATCCAGATCAGTGTCAGCATTTTTTATCGCCAAATATTCGATCGGTTGCGAACTCCTAATAATTGATTGAATGAACATGGTTCAGAAATTTTTGCACGGTTGACAGTTTTCGCGTTTATTAATTGTTTCCACGTCAGTTATTTACCTGGTGATCAAGGAGACGACCACGAAGTTTGGTCCATAGAATGGCAGGATGCCCCGTCCTTGGACTCCGGTCCTTCCGTTTGGATTCAGAGGAAAACCTTCTTCATTAATTGAATATTTTTTTCCTGTCGATCGTCTGTCCACGTTGTTGTCGATGCTGTTGAACTTTACCATGGGGCTGAAAAAAATTTGAAATTATGTCTTGACAAATGATGACTTTGACAAAACGTCTGACATGAAATTTTCGTTGCATTAGTTTGTTTATTGGGTTTTTTTCTCAACAGTCAGCTATGAGAAAGTTGCAATGAATGTTTTTCAAAAAGAAAAAAAAGTTATTCTATTTGTGAAATGATTTTTCTTAGCATTGCATGTTATTTAAATTGTATGAACAATAAGAAGGCAGTTCAATTATGCAAGTGAAGATATTTTTGTATTCAATTATTGATTATTATTATAATACCCGTTGACGTCTATTATTTGTTCTGTTATTTCTGTTTATTTATTGATTTTTTGTTTATAAGTATAAATATGCGAGATTGTGTTACTTAGAGTTTAATGCAATGAATTGTGCTGTTTAAAAAGAAAATTCTGTTGTCTAATAATTAACGTGCTTAGGGTGCCTATGCTGGGGTGTTGTTAGCTAATGCTTGAGAACAGACGTTTCTACGGATGATAGAAAAACTGATGAATAGCTTGTCAGTTGGAAATATCTAGTAAAGTATATTTTTACTTTCACTACATGTTTTCATTGGTAACTTTTTTGTTATTTTATTAACTTTGCACTTACTTCAGTATTTCGGGATCGCAACGTTTGTTTGCATCACAGGGGGCTGAATAGTACGCCGGACTGTAATATGGAAAGGGTACTTTCCATGATGCCTTGTCTGGAGGGACATAAGTGCGTGTTACCTGAACAAGCAGAAAATCATCATCATCATCATCATCATCATCATGAAGTTCGCCAGTGAATTATTGTAAAACTTTTTACAGATGTTAAACCGGCATAATATTTTTCATAAATGACGCTGCTTACGAACGCTATTTTGAGCTACAAAAATAATCGTCATGCAATAAATATTTTAAAAAAGAATCGTCATATAAATTTTTTCGTCAAGTACCAGAAATATTAGTATTGGTAGCAGCATGTCTTGTTGCTTGCCTAGCACGTTGATATCGATCTCAGTGGTGAAGTGGTCCTTAAAATTGGCTTCGGATGTGAAATTCTGCGCACATAATATTACCTAAATATCTTCTTGCTGTTAAATACTCACAATGTTTTCCCAACGATGATGCTGTATGAATTTCTTTTCTTTATTATTATTATTATTTTTATAAAATTGTTTAAGCCAACCAAAAGGGGCAATGCGTACGCAATTATGTACGCCAATCGTTGTGTATATTATTTACAGAAATTTAACTTTCTCAACAAGCATTTTGTAATAGCTGCTCGTTACGGTTTTTATTTACATTTACATCATCATCATTATTGTTTGTTGAACGACTTCAGTGTGTGATGACGAAGTGGGAGTTTGAGAACGTTTCTATGATTAAGAGAATTTCAATTTTAGAGCAATAATATTCATGTACATTTTTGTATGTATGCAATGAATTTTTACTGCGCAATTTGTTTACCAAGATGCGCATTGATTGTCAGTTGTAATTTGCATTACTCATTTGCAGAGTTTGCAAAGAGCGAGAGAGAGAGAGAGAGAGAGAGTAGTATTTGTTGTGAGGCTTACGCGTTTTATTAATGAAATTTTAATGGAATTCAAAATTTTCCCAGCTCATTCAACATGTACCTTCTTCTTTTTATTTTTAAATCAATATTAAAAGTTGAAAAATATGAAAATTTAATTTATAATTTGTTCATTTCAAATTTTAAATTTCATTTTTGAGTCATAAGATATTCAGAAAAATGAAAGAATCAGATCAGATTGGTTATGAACTTGATTTTCAAAACTTTTTTTAAAAATTAAATTCAGAATTTTGATTTGAAATGTGTTTAATTAAAAAAAAGAAAGCGCGTTTATGCAAATTGTCCATTGCAGAAGTGGTTACGTTCAATTCATACTGTTGTTTTATACGTTACGTTCAAGTTAATTGCATTATTTTAATATTTTACATTTAGTCTTTTGCACAGTAATAGTAATAATGAGGTAAAATTATTTTTATCAACTTTTTGTTATTCATTAAATTACATCCGTGCTTATTATCTTTTCAATATGATGGCAAAACGGTGGTTATTATTTTTGACTGATATAAAAATCTATATTTTATAAATGAATGAAATTGTTCATAAAGTGGGATTTGTTTAGTTTAAAGCATTTGTCTTTATTGTCTTCTACTACCAAATATTGATCAATTTTCAATATTATTATGAGTTTAAGAAAACAATTTAATTAATAATTATTTTATTTTAAGCGACGTCACTTTTATTATTTTTTTTGTTGTAAATGAGCAAAGTGTGCGTTGTCATAACTGAATGAATTGATATACATTTTACGAATTATTTTTGTTTCGAAATTTAAAAATAGCACATCCATTGATAACATTATTTTTTACAAAGTTAAAAAATATGATTTTAAAGCAGTAATGCGATGTATTTTCGATTGAAATATTATTTCCATCGAAAATATATTTTTATAGAACTAATATTAATTTGTATAGTTCTTGTTAATATTTTTTACGATTTATTTTATAGTGAAGATTTTTTCTTTTAATTGCATCTCATTCTTTGTTAGCAGTTAATGAAGAAAAAAATTTTTTTGATATTGCGCAATTAAATAATAATGCATATTCATGATTAGTGAATAAATGAATTTAATTGCTAATGAAAATGACAATCGCAGAACTATGTATGATAAGCAAGCTATGATAAGTAGCAGTTTTATCAGCTTGAAATGTGATATTTATAAATCATATTTGTTGAATGCAGCGCATTCATGACAATAGCTTATAGTTTATTAGCATGCCGTTATGATTATTAATTTGCATTTTTTATTTTGATGTGATTGAGGAATACAGTTCAAATGTTCTTATGTCAGAGTTGTCTTTGAAACAAAATTATTCACGGTTTTTGCATATTTTCTGATATGATATTTTGTTTAATTTTCAATGTTTATAAAATTTTGTCCTATGTATGTATGTATATATATATATATATATATATATATATGTAAAACAAAATTTGTTCGATTGGTTGTTTGCTATTTCTTCTAATCACATCTTATATGGGTGGAGCATTTGTTTGGTTCAGTTGGTTGGAAAGCAGCTTTTCAAATTATTATCATTATTAATATTTGCAGCAAGGTTCAGCTTTGTTGCTTTGGGTTCCTAGATTGGTATTATTTCCGCGTTTTTGTCATCATCTCGACGTCAGCACTGCCATCGGCAATGGTCTGAGCCCTTCGGTGGTATACATATTGGTGGACTGCCCATTCTGTGCCGCTGAGCTGCTTTTCACTAAACTGTTCAATCTAGCACGACCTGACTGACTGCACCTGCCTGATCGAAAGAGCACGTCGCTTTCAGGATAGACAATATTTAAACAAGTAGGCTAAACGTCTTCAACTTCACCATATTACTATGTTGTCATTGCTGATAATGATCTGCTGGAATCTGAAATATGTGTAGACGTCGTCCGTTGACGTATACACGTAACAGTTCTCTTATATGCAATGCAATACAATGCATCTCTGTCTTTCTGTTGTTGTCAGTAACAAAAACATTTCTTCCTCTGCTTTAGACAGGATTCTTCGTGTTTGTCTGTTTGTTTGTTGTTTAGCTGCTGTTTTTACGTTAGCTGTCTTGTTGCTTAGCAAATTCAATAGTTTGGATTCATTATTTGACAGTTTTTTTTTCTTTTCTTGCCTTTATCAACACATTCAACTAGCAATAATTTATAAGCTCGCTTCGATTAAAGCTGCAAAAGAATAGGAAGGGAGAGGTCTAAGACAGACACAGAATGCGAAGATTCACAGACGACAAAAAATAAGGACAAGCATTGCCTGTCTAAGTGTTGTAGTAGTAGCAGTTGTAGTTTTCAGACATGTTCTCATGATTCACCATTTTTTCAGTGAATCTGACGTAAAAAAAGGGAATAGAAGAAGTAGAGGAAATGATGCAAAAAAAAACAAAAGTAGGAGAGCACACGCATGAGAGAATCAAAGAAAAATAGACCGGGTTTGTACGGTTTCGAAGCACAACGGAAGCCGGTACAAGCCGGCTGAAGTAGCTTGCACATGGGAGAAGTTAAAGTATGAAAAGGTACTTTTTAAGTAGAAAAACAATACATCGACCAGATTGTAGTAGTAGTAGTAGTAGTAGTAGTAGTAGTAGTAGTAGTAGTAGTTGTTGTTGTTGTTGTTGTTGTTGTTGTAGTTGGTTGGTTGGTTGGTTGGTTGGTTGTTGTTGTTGTCTTCTGCTGCTGTTGCCGCTAGTGGAATTCACCAAAGCCGGTAGATAAAAAATATCCGGATGGTTTTTTACACGTAACGACCACGCCCGTCAGCCTCCGAGCCGCACGGTGCGCTTGATTGGCGGCGCAAGCTCCATTGTTGGATTGAATATTGCCAAACAGGTGGTGAAAAGCTCGTTTTTGAAGCAATTGCTTCTGCAAAAGTGTCATCAATTGGTCAGTTTTAATGTGAATGAAAATGGAAAATTTTCTACACATATTATACCTGCATTTGGCTCTCAGGTTTGGGTCGGCGTTGCGAAACATCTCATGGCACATATCGCAGATGCGGTCCACGACCGCGTGCAAGACCTCGTTCTGGAAGATTGGGCAGTTTCCGGCCGACATCTCCCATGGCTTTTCGCGTATTGTCCGGCTCCGCCTAGCCACCCTGTACGGGTTGGCGTTGCCAATCTGCAAAATGACCACCAGCAGAACTGCTAGCAGCATTGACGACAAGCTGGCCATCGCGGCCGATCACCGACGTCCAACAAGCAGCAGCGCTTCTGAAATGGAATATTTTTTTTATTTTTTCACACTCTCTTTTAAATCTTTTTTCATTATCGAACTGCGAGCAAGCAACGTGTGAAAAGCTGTGCACAATAATCTGCGTGTCAGTAGTTCAGCCGGCAGGCATAATTTCGCTAGTCATCTTACTTATATATGCCTATCTATCTATCTATCTATCTGTCTGTCTGTCTGTCTATCTATTGAGCTAACTAACTGTCTTTCCATCTAGCAATCCTCTTGGCATACTAATTAATATAATCAATAAGAAGAAATGCTCAGCAGAAGCATCCCATAAACAGTTGCGGCAAAACAACAGTGCATTTGTTGCAAAGATGCCTGTCGGGGTCATTATTGCATTGTTTGCTTCCGGTCTTATATTAAAAGGTTTTTGCAAATATTATGCAGAAAAATAATGGAATGAGCAAAAGTAGGAAGTGAATATGTGTGCGTGAGAAAATAGCAGCCAGTACTCTAGTTAACGGTAGTGTAGTGTGGTGTGGTGTAGTTAGTGGTGTATATGATATAATAGTGCTTGCTTGAACGGGTATACTAACTTATCGTCTCGGAATCTTAGAGAACTTACAGGAGGTAGTGGACAGACAGTCAGAGCTGTATTTATAATTACACAAGCGGTTTGTGAAGCCCCTATTTGTAACTTTGTCTGAATTGAAATGACGAAGATTGTGAGAGAGTGAGAATTGAACGGCAAAGAACGCCACGTTGTCTGCACAAAGCCACAGTGTACGTCGCTGGTGGTCACCGACTTTTATCACAATGACCGGCACTCTGGAATTCCGACTATTCGCGAGTGCGAATAGCCGGCCGGTATACAACTATGCCGCTGTCACACCTTATTTGTCAACATGCAATCCAGGGCCGGCGGCAGTCGTCCACTGGCCGAAATGAGACTGAAATTTTTTGAATCTTCAGAGGGGATCAGAGGAGCTACTACAACTTTACTGTTGCTGTTGTTGTTGTTGCTGTTGTTCTCATGAAATCGATTCAAATTTTTACTCTCTCTTGTACTTGACAGTTCAGAGAAATTTGGGACCACAATATACCACTGATGAGAAAATTTGCAACGCAGAACAAAGTAGCAAGCCAAAAGGAAAATATCCCTACTAGATTCTTCTTCTTATCATCATTTTATTTAGTATTTTTTAGTTTCCTGTATTTCATTACAACAACAACATTAAGAATGAAAAATCAACGAACGATTGGCAATAGACAAAATAAATGAACCCCAAAACATGCACTAGATTCTCAGACTCACTTTTGTACTATTTTGCTTCTGTTTTGTGCTGTGTATATATATATGTGCGTATATATATATATATATATATATATATATATATATATATATATATAACCAACGAATATTGTGGAATACCTTGGCGCCGGATGACGCTAATTCTTCTGATGTAGTGATCAAGTTGGTATCGGTGACTTTTTCAAAATAATTCCCAGTGATTGACTACCGTAGTATTGGTAAAATGATTAACATTAAAAATGATAACAGTAATAGTAGTGGTAGGTAATGCGTAATATTAGTAATCGCAAATGTGTGCGCATGAGCACTGATTGAGGGTGTGAAGCAGTGAACCAGTGACGCATTAGCTAGATATTAGTGACATAAGTGGACGCAATTAACCGGACAGTGTTGGTTAATTAAACTTGACAAGAGCCACTTGTCGGTACGAGTTGGACGTTTGGTTAAACAAAGCTTTTGCCTTCGACCTCTTCGGTCACCTCATGACGCAATTCATTTGACCAAATTATTGGCTATCAACGAAGGGATTTTTTCACTGCGTTACAAATTTTTGCACAACATCATCACAAGTTGACATCATTAGTGAATACCAAATATTGAGGTACAATGATGAAAAGCATAATTTTGAAAGTAGAAAAAATTTTGGAAAAAACACACACAAGAAAAAAATCCCAGTGTATGACAATGCTGGTAGATCATATACATTTTGCAAAATATTTTAAATGAAATATGGGCAACATGCGAAAAAGTATAAGACATTTCTCTGCACAACAATAATAACTGATTGATGTTTAACGATGACGAGGAATCTGATTGCACCTATCAATTGCACCATCATTGCATGTAGAAACAATTACAATGGCTGGCATGAAGAGATGTGAAATATTATAATAATTATCAGTATGGAGGATATTGTTTTTTTTTATTGATTTTGGTTTCATATTTGTAAAAAGATAAATACGATTAATCAATGACTACTACTACTACTACTACTACTACTACTACTACTACTACTACTACTGGCCTCTTGCTTACTTTGGCCGTGGTCGGCTAAACGAATTTGGCAACACCGTTCTAGTTAGTGCTTGTGGTGTACGGCTGCTTGTGGCGACATATTATTGAAACATTTCCAGCTGAAAGGGGTGGTCTTGTGCTTTTGGGAACGGAACACAGTGTTTGGTGGCGGTGGTCGGCGGTGTCTTGTCTTGCGGATTCCCAGGCGTGTCGCTTCTGCCGTCTGCATTGTCATCATTCCTGGCCTCGATATTTAAGCAAGCGAGAAGATTTTTTAAGGTCACCCCAACAACAACGAATCGCTTGAAGCCAGATGCTTTTTGGTTGCAGTAGCTGGCGTTGTTGTTGCTGTTGTTGTTATTTTGCTGGTGCTGTTGACGGTCTGAGACAAGACCGTCTTGCACATGCGTCTCTAATTTCTTTCATTCATTTATTTATCACTGCATTTTGTTCGCTTATATACTATTACAGAACTACTATATATATATATATATATATCTAAATTTTTCCTAAATTTAAAATAACTATAAAGTGAATGAACCGACGAACAAGCATCAGCCTGCGTCGGCGGACCGGCTGATTTTTCATAATTGCACAACAATTGCTTTTGCACTGTTGACAAATTGCGCACACCTTTGCCTGCTTTTCTGGTATGGTATGGTGCGACACGGGTCACTCTGCTGATTACAACTTTTAAATGATTGAATTCCGTTAATTCTTGGCGCGCCGCGCATCTTTGCGGTTATTCAACAACTGGTTGCATTTTATGACATGTAGGTTGAATTACTATTCTTATTCTTCTCCCACTGATTACTGTTATTATTATTGTTATTATTAGTCTATGGTAATCATTATAAAAATGAAGAAGAGAAGGGGAAAAGTATATCTAGCATATATGTATATATATATATATATATATATATATATATATGTGTGTGTGTGTGTGTGTGTGTGTGTGTGTGTGTGTGTGTACGTATGTATATATGTAACTGTGTATGTATGTACATGTACGTATTTATCCAGAAGAGAAAATGATAAAAAAAAGTATGCCCATCTCAAGATTGTTCAAGCTTTATAGAATCAAATCATTCCTGAGAAGAAGTGAAAAAAAATAATTAGAAAAAGAGAGAAATGTTAAAATGCAAGCCTCTACCGTCTGCTGTAGATGTGCTGTAGTCACGGTTAGCTGTTTCGAAGTGATTTGGCTCTGGAGCCAGATCTGCTTGGTCAGGATGTCTGCGGCGAACGACGAGTGGAAATTTTCCTCAATGTTCGGATGCGATGCGATCAGCCAGCCACACAATTTGGCGTACTGTAGACACGTTTTCAGTTCAACAGCAAGTGGAAATCAAGTTGAGCCGAGAAAGTTATTGTCGAGCTCTTTGCAAGTAGGATCACTGTTGCTTTTTGGTGAAAGCTGCTGTTCAACAAGCGCACATAGCTGTGCAGTACAAACTAATACATACCATTAAACCCAATACGAGCAGACATTTGAAAGCAAGGGGAATTTACAATTGACATTTTCTATGCATCTATCTTGGTCTTTTTATTTAGTTGGTTTTAGCTTTTCTCTCTTATCTCGTGCTTAATTCAGTTAAGCTAGGTATGCAGTTGTGATGCTGGTTCAGTCAGGTATGTTTTCTTCTTCTTCTTCTTCTTCTTCTTTGTTCTTTTCATTTTGTTAAAAATGAGAACTGAATTTGAGGTTATATGAGGAATTATTGTTTATTATCAAGAGTGCTGACCAAGTGCGTTATGATTCTTTTAATTGATTTCTGCGATAGATTTGCTAGCTATGTGATACAGATAACGAACGCTGTGTGTATTGGAAACCTGTCAGGCTGCGGTGGTGCAAGTTGATTTCGTAAATGATGAATAAGTTGTTGATTTATTAGTATTTTCCGTCATTCATCTTTGTGCAATCTGTCTTCGAAAAAATTTTTACAAAAGCTTTCCTATCATCAGTTGTTTACTTGCTATATCTCTTGCCAGCCATGCATTTGTTTCATCGAATGATGATAATGATCACACATGCATAGTAGCAATTATCCGCTTTCCTCTCTATTCAATAGTGAAAGTTTGCTGAAAAAACTTCTGATTTGTTCGTTTAATAATTCATTCCGTAAAACTTTAAAAGCAGACGGACGGTGGTCGAGTTGGTTTGATTAATTCGGAGAAACGGATTCTCCAAACGCAGATCATCAACGCACTGCGTCATTAGATATCCGGAAAATATATTGCTTGTTCATCGTTGACTTTAATTTTAATTGGTTGTTGTTTTAGAAAAGTAATTTAAATTTTCCAAAGTCAGACTGAAAATCTCGAGAGATTTGCAGATTACAACGATTTTGATACGATAAATTTTGAATTTTGTTGAAACCCAAAGACGACACTAGCTATTATTTCCAATAGAATAACAAATATATTCATTAATAGCATTGAAAGCGTGCAGTACTAATGAGAGGAACATTACACGTATGTTCATCATCTGTGTACGTTCAGTAGTAGATCATCAGCCCGTGACATTGCACTCAGGATGCCAGTGGCAAGAACTCTTATAGATTTACGCGGCAGATTAGTGATAAATTCAGTGAAAAATCTAATGCATGTAATGTAATAAAGTGACACTCTTCAAATGCAGAATATCTGTATGCACTGTAATTTGTATAATAATAATAATTGTTATTATCATGCTTACCTCGAGCAATGCACAATTTATGCACAGTGAAAAAAGTTTTCTGAAATTTTTTCATGGAGTATGGCAAATTGTGTTGTGCGAGTTAGTTACGTAGTTTTTAATTTGAAAACTAATAATATCCGTATGTATTTACAAAAGTGAAAATTGTTCCAATTTTCAAGATTGATTTTCCATAAAAATGTAGCTCCTCTGTGCTATGATTAAAAGTACATCAATATTGCTTGGTATAGGATCAGCTGGGAACTATAACAGTTCAGAGAATTCAGATATTTCAATCAACGGAATATGTAGTTGCTTGCAATTGAACTTCTGCGATGAATTTGTAAATAGAGGTGAAGTTGGAAGAACATCAGCTTAAGCGAAGAGGTAGGTGGCGGAGTGGAATGAAAAGGAAGAGGGGGAGGGGAGGGAGTGGAGGATGAATGGAAAGCAAGATAAAGAAAAGCAAAGGATGAGAAAGAGGTTTTAGCTGAGTTAATTCATCTATTGAAAATGTATTGTCAAGAAAGAAATCAGACGTTGTGCAATGCCATTTATGTGACGTCATGAGCTATTAATTGTCGAGATTGGAATCTGTTCTCGATTTAGGAGCAACTTATCAGGCGCACACGTGAAGACTAGAAACAGCTTAATTATCTGAATAACAAAACATTGGAAACCTTGACCCGTTGCACTTTTGCAACGAGACTATGCGCTACTGGACAATGTAATTCCAAAAGTGGGTAAATTGAACAAAATTTTATGGAGCAACGTGGAGATCATCGCTTGAGATAGTTGGGCATTTTTGGCGTTTGACCTTTGTCAGCTGCAATATCAATAGCATTTGCTGTATGCTTATGCTAAACTTATACTGCGAAACGTTGCTTACAAGCTTGAATGAAATAAGCAAACATATTTATGACATTTTGACTGATTGGACAATGCAACAACGGTTATTGTTAAGTAATTTTATTATTTATGCGCGGTGAGAAGTGAATTGATAATAATAATAATAATAATAAAGTTGTACATTTGATAAATGAACATCGCCTCAGGGAACCCGTTATTGAACATGAGACTGAACAAATCAGCCACCCAGTAGTAGTAGTAGTAGTAGTAGTAGTAGTTTGCTTGCAAGCAAAAGCAAAAGCACATGCACAAGCAGCAGCAGCAACATTTCTTCGATGCACTGAGCAGAAACAGTAGAACATTTGTTCTGCTTAACGCGTCCTGGTTTCTAATTTTTGGCACTGCTGGTTATCTTATCGTTATTTAGCCGTGGGCATAGGTTTTCGGTTGTTTTGCACCATAGGAAAGAAGATGAACAATTTTCAGATCCAATCTACGATAGATATGGCAACAGCACGACAAGATGCATGCACGATTTGGGAAATGGTTTACAGAAAAAGTTGTTGTTGAATTTTTCACATCGATATATCTATCATACTTGTTTCAAGCTGTCAGGTCGTCAACTGACAGTAGAAAGATGAATGTTAAATTTCAGCTGCATCACAAACAGATTGTTCTTCTGTCTGTCTCTTTTTCTAGATCAACCAACCAAACAATACAACAATTTCAATAATATATTTCCATTTTGATGGTTTGGTGTGCGAAATGACAATTTGACAAATGTTCTTGACGCGTTCCATTTGAAAAATGTGTGCAAATTTTATCCACCTATTGCGTCACCGGACGTTGCATAATTAAATTAGTTGACAGCTAGCTTTATCAAAGGAAAAAAAAACAAACCAGCTAACAGTTGTAAATAGCAGACAGTGAAAGTACAATATGCAATCTATTTGACAATGTTATTCGATAGATTTTTATGATTTTATCATTTATGTGAACGACATTCTATCTACATTCTGTACCTTTGCTTATCTTATTTTCACGCATGCATGAAAATGTAGTGATTTTTCATTTTTTTGAATGAAATTTACGTAATGTTTTTATCATGCAAACATTCATTCTGATCGACATCTATCTATCTCGTGAATAGACAGGAAAGCTCATTCAGCAGTGACTTTTACAATCAGATATTTTTTCAATTATACGGTGCATTTACATCTATATCTGCATGTGTCTGTGTGTGCTTGTGTTTGTGTTCATGTGCAATGTGCACCATGTTTTTTATTTTTCATTTTGTTGCGTAAGATTAAAAATTATGCAGCTGTATGAAGGTACATATATACATACATACATATATATATATATCTATATATATGTATACGTATGTGTTTCATCGTTTTGTGTGTATGTGTGTGTGTGTGTGTGTGTGTGTGTGTGTGTGTGTGTGTGTATAGTTTGTTTTCTGCTTACAATGACGTTAGCTGGATTGAATAAGTTGCTTTTGAAATTTAATTGAACAAACGCTTTCCGCTTGAATGGCAATCTTTCGCTTTGCATGCATGCATTGATGATGATGCGTTATGGTGTGTTGGTGGAAAAGCCACTTGCAAGTTTGAGTTGCTTGCAAGCGGTTTGTAATGACTCAATTGTAAAATGATTTGATTTGGAATAGGAGAAATTAGTTCAAGAATTTCTGCGTCACTAACATGGAAGGGCCGTCGCCCCCGCATTTGAAAGCAATTGTTGAGTGACCACATTCTGATGCATTGATTCTGGTCACGGATTCATTGTTCTTTCAATTTACTAATGATGGACGGTTGGAAATTCGAAACTGCTGCTATTCGCTTGATTTCTAGTTTCATACTACTGTTGAACAACTTTAAACTGATGCTTTTTAAAATGATCAACGAAAAATCTCCCTTTTCCAGTACGGATCTTGCCGACCTTCGGGACCAATCTTGTTCGGTTAAGTTCAACACCCACTACTAACATTCACATTCACAGCCAGGGGGGTTATCGCTTTGCCAAAGTGGAAAGGAAACTTTTCAAAGTACATTTAATAATAACACCCACAACCGTTTGACCACAACTTTTCTCTGAATATTGTGACGTCATCGATTGATAACTGCTTATTTATTATTTTTTACATCTCATGCAATCCTAAAATATGCTGAATTTCGATAACTGCACATTTTCGATTTTTAGAAAGTTGGAAATGTTTTGTAATGATGAAAGCAACAATGAAAATTGTTATTAAGTTGCAATGCAATCAATCATTTACAATTGTTAGTGGCTAATTAATGAGCATGTGTATTCGAGCAAAGAACAAATGAGCTGTGCTTACCTGCTTTGAAACTGCCTTTGTTTTTTAATTTTTAATTTTCTGTCAAAATGCCACGACGTGTATATATGTAAATGATGATATTGTTGTCGTCGTTGTTGTTGTCTTGCTGTTTCAGTTAGCTTGATTAAGCAGGCATTTTTGAAAGTCGACACTGATATTTTTTCTCTGGCGTTGACGTGCAAAAATTAACTATTACAAAAGTAATATGTTAAGCAGTGAAAAGTTGTTGTTGTTCTTCTTTTTCTGGACATTCTGCGATGTCTGACGATAGTGGGATATGGGTTGTCTGGCTTCTGATTTGACTATTCAGCTTTGTCGAACAGCTTTTATTGTTTATCGTTCAAGCGTGCACTTGCGCATGAAGTATACAATTACACAGTAATTCACTTCTGTCATCTATTTTGAATATTGTTTTGCAAACCTTGCAACTTAACTTTACATTCAACGTATATTCATTTTAGGAAACCGAGACTGATTTTATTTTTGTGGGTGGGATGAGTTGGAGAGGAAATAGCGCATACGAAACTCACTAGAGGCAGATGTTAATTATCCAAGTGTGTGCAGTGTGTACTGCATTTGGAAATAGCATTCGGTTGCTGGCAAAGCAAATTCTAGGTAACAATCGATTGCAGTAGCTCAACTTTCTGGATCATCCGGAAAATTGACACTTCAAATGGGTTTAAGTTTTGTCTACTTTCTGCATGTTGACTGATGCTGCGGAGGATTTGTTGTTTCTCTTTTTTTACCACTACCACTCTAACCTCTTTAAAACGCCACACTTGAGCACAGCTAACACAGAAAAGCAATGATCACTTATTTTGGAGCTATTTGTAGAGTAAAGAATTCAATAAATTATGAAAATGAATTTTCTTTTAAACGTCTACGGTTGTTTGCTATTTCACTATTTCATTGCTACTCGCTTGCTACTGATTAACTGTATTGAACAATTGGACATTTTTCTGTCTTTGGGTGCATGAAAAATAAAATCTTGCACATTCGTGAATTTTGCATTTGCATAAATTTTGCAAATGTATTCTATTGAAAATGCAATCAAAAAATACTTTGCATTGGCTTCAAGTCAATTCACATGCAATCCGTATTAAATTTTACGACGAATGCGATATTTTCTTTGTCTTACATTGTATCTCTAGCAATTTATTATTCAAATGCAAAATGCTTAGGCATTAATTGCGCGCATTATTGCTGACATTTAAATTTCTTCATTTCATCAACTCATAAAATTTTAATGAAGCAAAACAAACATGAAATTTAATCATTTTTAATGTTTGCCAAGTATGATGCAACTTCGGCGAGACAACATTGGTTAAAGTAGAATCTCTAAGTTCAGAGCACGCTCTTCCCCCAGGCTGTATATTATGTACCATGTTGACACGATCTTTGCGTTAAAAATTGTTCAACTATATTTGGAATGTGGTGCATCATCAGGGCAGAATTATATGTGGAAAGGCTTTTTTTTCTTTTTTATCTTGGAAAAAGGCTGAACGTGAAATTTTAAAAGTAGAGTTTGCTCAACAGTTGTTGGAAATTCATTTGTTGTCAGGTCCATAATTGCAAATGATAACTTATATCTCTAATGATAATTGCATTTAATTGCATTCAAAGATAAGTTAAATATTTTTTCAGTGATCAGGCAAATATTACTCAATTTATCTTGCGTCTTTATTCACAAACAAGAATTTATTTGCAGATGTAATAATTGTAGTATAAAAGTTTTCTTTTTATGCCGCTTATTGCAAATTCTGAAAATGAATTTTCTGTCTTCTCTTGCTACAGTTTTCACATATTACTTGTTCATTCTGCTTCCGTCTGTTTCTGCATTGGCAGATCCTGAAGCCCATCTTGATACGGTATTTTTTAAACAATTCAGCGATGTATTATTTTTGCGTTTTGCTTTTAGTGCGGAATCATTGTTCGTGAAGGCTACAGATGCGAAGAGCACAGTGTGATTACTGAAGATGGGTACATATTGCGACTTCAACGGTTAGTAATTATTGTTGAATGCAATTTTGCAATGCAAAAAAAAATTTATCATAGAATTCCCAATGATGGACGTAGTAGTAGATCTGGCCAGAAATTGCCAGTTCTTCTTCAACACGGCTTGCTGCAGTCGGCTTCTGATTGGGTATTGAATTCAAGAAATCACAGCCTTGGTAAAAAAATTTACTTGAACTATGAACTGAAAAGATAAAATGAAACGAAAATCAACATTTTTTTTCAACAGGCTTTATACTTGCGGATGCTGGCTTTGACGTCTGGTTGTCCAACGTCCGAGGCAATGTCTACTCACGACGGCACGTTTCCTTTCATCCAAAATCCCAAGAATTTTGGGCATTTACGTAAGTAAATGCAATTGTGGTCAATTTCAAGATTGTTTGAAATTGTGAAAAGTTTTTGTAATTTAGCATTGATCAAATGGCAAACTATGATTTGCCGGCAATTATCAATTTCGTGCTCAATGAAACTTCAGCTCCAAGTTTGCACTATGCTGGCCATTCGCAAGGCACCACTATTGGCTTCATTTTGTTTTCTGAAAGACCAACTTGGTCTGCTGCTAAGGTGATGAGCACAAACGGCCTGCTTGAGTTGTTTGTTATTTTGATCCAAGCATTTAACATTCTCAGGTGAAAACGTTTCATGCTTTTGCACCGGTTGTTTACCTTGGCAACACAAAAAGCGCCCTGAGGCATGTCGTTCCATACAGTTGGTTGTTGAAAGCAAGTCATTTCATTTATTTTACAATAAGAACATCGTCATTTGTATGCAAATTTAACAAATCATGATCAGCTAACTTCTTTTCAGCCAATGATTGAGATGGTCGGCGGCTATGAATTTATGCCATCTACAAGATTCATGAAATGGTTGGGTGGAAAACTTTGTACCGGCAAGACAGCTTTTCTGTGCCAGAATGCTTTATTTCTTTTTGTTGGTTGTGATTTTCTCAATTTCAACATGGTAAGCATTCGCAGTTGTCACACTGGCAAATCAAATTTTATTTAACGTTCAACATCAAAATTAATCAATAATCAAAATTTGCAAATTTGTTCATCCACTTGCTGTGTTATCAATAATACTGATGATGCATGCGTCGTCATTTGTAATTCACCGGCACCAGTTGATTTGCATTTGTTTCAGACTCGCTTACCAGTTTACATGGCTCACACCCCATCCGGTACTTCGGTTTCAAATATCATGCATTTTTCTCAGGTTTGCTTTCATGTTTGACTTTGACAATACTTTTTATTTTACTTGTTAGCAATGATAGCAACTGGAATGGCAATAATGAATTGCAATATTTTAGATGATTCAAAAGGGTGAATTTAAAAAATTCGATTATGGATCTCACGAAAATAAAAAACTTTACAATCAGGTACAGATTATTTAATTTCAGTTAGTTTTTTATTTTTAGCTTTTCAATAATCTTGCACTACAATGTAATTGTAATATTTTTAGCCGGAATCACCGACATACAATGTTGGAAACATGCTAGTACCGGTGGTGCTCTATTGGGGCGGTAACGACGTGTTTACCGTAGAAAGTGACATCATGAGACTGTCAAAGGAACTGAAAAGCACTTTAAGCATTCATTACTACCATGACTCTGACCACGTGGATTTTGTTTGGGGTACAAACATGGCAGACGGTGCCTACAGAAGAATGTTGGAAGTAATATCTACTTTTTAAATGAGCATTTTAAAGTTTTCTTTTAAAGCCGTATAGAAGATTAATGTATGTATTGTTTTTTACTGGTAATTAAATTAAATTAAATTTGAAGTTGGAAAGGCAATATTTTATTATTAGCTTGAACTAATAATTATTTGTTTGAATTTGCTTGCCAAATATTCGAAAATAAGACAAGTAAGTAAGTAGATGAGTAGGTAGTTAGTTGGCTTGTGCAATCATATTATTTATCATTTATCGCTTAGGCAGTGTCTTATCAATTGTAGTGTTAAGTAAACAAAATGGTGTAAAAATATGGCTTCGTGGCGTTTGATTTGAATTTCTATTGCAATAAGGATAGTTGGTTCAGCTAGTTTACTTACTGCATGTTGTTGTCGTTTTTTGCTTTTATTCTTTATCCATAATCTTCGTTTTGGTGTAAGTTTGTTGAAGTATTTATATATTCATTCAGTTGATATTTTATGCAAATTAATGAGGCTGATTTTCCAAAGTTATTATTATTATTATTATTATTATTATTATTATTAATTGATTGCTTGCATTTATTTGTTTATCAATTTTAAAATATGTTAGATGTTCTTGTCATAAAGGCGCAGTGACGTAAAATTTGAAGTCTGTATTGTTCAATGTCGTTTCTTCTTCTTCTGTGTTGTTTTCTTCATTGTTGTTATGGTTGTTGTTATTGTTGTTTTCAAGACAAATGGAGCATTTCATTTTGAAAACTGATATAAACAGATCGAGCATTGTCATTTTTATTGCACACTATTTTGTCGATTGATTAGGAGAGAGAGAGAGAGAGAGAGAGAAACATAGAACGAGATGGAGTGTGTATGTGTGTGTGTTTGTGTCAGGGGCAGGGGGCTTGTGGGGAGTTTCAATGAATAGTAGTGAAAATTTGACAAAGTCAAGCAATAAGCAATGCGTTTTGTTTCAAGCTTCTGAAATGAAAATGGAATTGTTGAAAAATGAACCAGTCGACAGCAGAAATCGACTCGACTTCAGTATATTTGCATGAAAAAAAAGGGGGGGGGTTTAATATCAGGATCATTACAACGAGAATGTCAGATGCTGACAAGAATGATGATTGTAATAATCTTCACGGAATGATTTAATTTGATTAAAAGAAATTACATTTTTATATACTTCTTCAATTTGAAAATGGAAGCAAACAATTTCGAATGTCAAAGAAAATCGCATAAATTTTACTTAAATTAAAGGTAAAATAGTAAATGAGCTAATTTTAAAAAAATGCTAATGTGTTGACAATGTCATAATCGGGCAGTTTGAAAAATTTCCAAAAAATGGATTTGCACGGTTCTCTACGTGGCATGGACACCGCATTTGCTCAACACTCTTGCCATGGCGACGTGGATCACTTCTGGACATCCGACGATACAATAACCGTCTGGTCTTGCCGTTTCCATCAAGAATTGCATCACTTCAGCCGGTGGGGTGACAAACGTTACTATCGTGCCGGCTCGATTTTCCTGTATAGCATACTGAACCATTGGTAGATCAGAAACTGTATCGCCGCATATCCAGATGCTGCGATTAGATGCGGGCATTTCTAGCATGTCTAACAAATATTTAATACCTTCCGCCTTGCTCCAAGTCCCCTGTGTGGTAGTTTTCAAAATTATTTCAATATCCAAACGCTCTTTGTGTTGTACGAATATTTCAGAATTTGGATCCAGCTCCTGAACGACTTGATTGACAGAATCGAGAAATGCGTTAATTTCCTCTTCTGACACGTCATTTTTAACCGTCTGCACACCAATTGTAACACGATCAACTTTCTTCTGAAAGCCGGATCCGGTAAACAAAAAGCGATGATATTCTGGTTTAGCGTAGATCATATCTGATAGCTTGGTGGCCAGATCGTGCAGCTGGATTTCGCTGGCCGCACAGAAGTAGCTCTTGTTGACCATTCGTTTACCTTTGATTAGCCACTCACGTCCCCATGATCCACCGAATATGACACCACTTTTCTCAGCCGGAACGGCGATGAGATCCAAAATGCCAAAATCACGCAACGGACCAGCAGTGAGTACGGCGCTCATCGGAGCGCATTTCTTTGCAAATAAGGATAGCCAGTAAGCACTGTAAGCTGGCTGAACGCTTGTTCTGTAATTGCAACAATAAGTCTTGTATGTTCCATCCCAATCGGTGATGAATACATCCAAACCGTCGGTGACACGTCGCATAAGCATGTATTCCAACTGGGCAACTTCGTGGTAAAAATATTTTTTACCTTTAGGATGAGAACTGGCTAGAAAGTCTAGAAAAGAGTCCGCAGATTTGAAACCAGACTGAACGTACTGCAAAAATTTCAAATCTTTCTCCAAACCAGCCAACTCATCTCTGATGTTGAACTGCATCTCCATGCCCGTATCCAGAGCCAGCGTTATGCTGTGTTTGGGATTCATTTTTGCTTCAATCGCATTTTTGATATTTTCCATAGATGTCACCAATTTTTCTGGTACTTTTTCTTTGTTGAGCAATTTCGTGGTTATTTCCCTACGTATTTCGCACAACGTTTGCATGACGGTGGAAAAACTGTCCACCGTTGTCATGCTTTCGCCGTTCAACGATTCGACAGCCGACAGCTGATCTGTTTGCATGGCAGTTTCACAAGCTGAAACAAGCTAACATTTACATGACGTTGCATTCATTGGCCACGCGATCTCACGGATGGTAATGACTCACTTGAAGGCAACATAAAACAAAGCTGAGCTTATTTCAGAGCAAGTGCAATTATTAATCGCAATTTTTTTTTTAATTTACTTATTTTCACAGAGAAATTCTAAATTATATTAGCACGATAAAATAGCAGATTTGTTTGCAAACTGAAATAATTGAGTGAAATTTAAAATAATTTTAACGTAAATTAAAGCGAAGGAGTGCGTGAATCCAGTTTGTCAGAACTCGCAGTACTAGCAGCTAGACCGGCTTAAACGGCGGAAACCGGCCACACAATTGGCTACATGCATACATACGCAACGGACGTGTTGACATCTTCCACAGAAAAACATGCTTTTTCAAGCCTAATGTATTGGCAAACGCGAATTTTTACGGATGAAAAATTTGATCAGAACGGACGTCAACATCATCGATGCTCGATGTCACGATTACTGATGTCGACTTGTTGACACAAAAATTGGGTACAGTTTCTTTTGCTGTATAGTCAACAAACAAAATCTGTTTGCGTTCATTTCAACGCAGAATGGATAAATGATATGAAATTTGTACTAATCTGTATTCGGTCAGGTCTTCTTTAGCCTGTAGTGAATAGCCGTTAGGTTGATCCAAGTTCGTTAACTGAAATCGCCGAACATTACTGTTCAACCGAATCGATTTCAATTTTACCATGGAAACGATACAAAGATCTGAGAAAAATGTCACGAAAACTATTCAGCATAACATTGTGAATGCTTGAAACAATGAAGACAACTAGCATACGCATGGACGTTGAGTTCAACTGACCGCCGCACAGTTTAAATAGTACATGAATTGAAATATGTATGTATATTTGTGTAAAACTCTGGATATGTAAATTGAAAAAAAAACAAACAAGCAAATCAGGAGGGAATCTTTCCATCTCAACAGCCTGTTGTTTAATCATTGAACTCATAGTAAACATATAAATAAATGAATACACATTTGCTTACTTAACAAGCTTAAATTTATCAATTATTTATATATCTCAAAGATAAAAAACATTGATTTAGTTATAAAAAAATGCAAAGCACAGAAATAAAAAATACCAAAACAAATTGATAATATTTTGGTCAAGATAATCGTTATCTTCGAATGCGTCAATTTTAAAGAAGTAAGAAGAATTATTCTCAGCAAATAATGAACGTAAAAAACACTCATAATAAACAAATGCTCAAAATAACAAAATCTTCCTCTGGTAAAAATAAATACAATTAGGTACAAATGTCTTACTGTATATTCTTCATTGTTTTATTCTGCAGTATTGGTTCAGTTTGCTTTCTCGGAATGTGAATAGTTGAGGACATGTTGTGAAATTTATGTGATAAAATGTAAATTCTGTTGCAACAAAGATTTCGGAATTGTAAATTTTATGAATTAGAATGGAATAAATGCGACACTGCTGAAAAGAAGACGCACTTCCAAAAACTGCTACTTCATACAGAAAGGTGAGATCTGAAAATTGTTTTACGTTGTAAATTGATTCGTTATGTCACGAAAAAAAGGTGCATTGTTTACTTGTTGTTCATCAGTGGTGTTTTTTTGTGTAAATGGATTGGCGTTTTAAAGTTATTTTAACGTACTGAGTACTTTAAACAGTATTTGCTTTTTGTTTAAATTTCACTAGGTGATCTAGTGATAGCAGTGAACGTGTGGGGTTTCAGTTTAATCATTGTTGCTTTTCAATGAATTCTTTCAACATTTCTTGCGCATCTAGCAATAATAGTTCGAGTAGATCTTTACGTTCTGTTCATTCGAATTCATCTAATTCGAAAAGTTCTGTCAGTTTGAAACAAAAAGTTCAGTTATTTCCTTTGCGAAAAGGTCGTCATGAACAACAGCTGAATGCTGATAGATTTATTTCTACAGTAGATCATTTTCCATGCTCTTCTTATGTGGAAAGTGATGAGCAAAAGAAAGAATTCATACCGCGGCATGTGGATGAACTTGAATACAGCCGCGCAGTGCGAAATACTGCACTGACTCCAAATCCTCAACTCAAAAAGCCAACAGTAACAGTGGGCTTGAACGAAGAAGAAAAGGCTCCTAGAACGTTGAACTTTAATAAAAAGCAAAGTGGCTGCAAATTTTCATCGCTAAGCATTGCTGATCTATTTCCCAGTCCATACAAGGTGAAGTCGTTTCGAAAGCTTTCCATTAGTTGCCCACGAAAATTTGAAATAGCTCACGTATTGGACGACTTTTATCTCAATTATTTGGATTGGGGAAAGAACAATTTTATTGCTCTTGGTGTTAGAGGCGAAGTTGTCTTTCTGAAAGGAACATCAGATCGCAGTCAGTTAGTCTATTATTCTGGTAGCTTTCCGTTGGGCGTGACTTCTGTAAAGTGGTCTTCCATAAATGAAGAGCAGCTTGCTGTAGGCATGTCCTCAGGCGATTTGCAGTTGTATGATTTGGAAAAAGAAAGTGTGTTGATCGGTTTTGAAAAGATGTATGGTTCTGTTTGTTGCTCTGCTTGGAATGATAACGTCCTTACCTGTGGAGATAACCATGGCTACATTTTCAACTTTGACAAACGGGCAGCGGCTCGATGCGTTCTTCGAGTACACGGACACAGTGGATTGGTTTGTGGACTGAGCTGGTCAGATGACAAACGTCGGCTGGCATCCGGCGGCAATGACGATACTGTTCGCATATGGTCGTTGGCAAAGACGTCAGGAGCCGAAAATGCCGTCACTGAGTATCACGACCATTGCAGTGCAGTTAAAGCGCTTGCCTGGTGTCCTTTCAACAGTGTTTTGCTGGCTTCAGGCGGTGGTATAAAAGATGCGACACTTCGAATTTGGAACGTGTACAGTGGCGAACAAGTGAAACGCGTCAACACCAAATCTCAGGTTAGCGGAATTGTTTGGCAGAGAAATCATTCCGAGCTTATCAGCAGCCATGGAAATGCGGAAAATGACTTGAAAATTTGGAACTATCCGGATATGAACATCATCAAAGCGGTGCCAGCTCATAGTAACAGGATTTTATGTATGGTGTCGTCTCCATGCGAGCATTTCATTGCTACAGTTTCAGCAGATAATATGCTAAAAATGTGGGAATTTTTTGATGAGTAATTTTTTAATTTCTTTCTTCAAAGTGTAGAATAGAATTAGATCTTCTGGTTATTATTCTTATTTGTTTATCATTATTTTGTTATACGTAATTGTTCAAATAGCAAAGACTGATTTTTATTTTGTTGTATCTCAGTTAAATCAACATGCATCAATTGACACGCTGGGTGACAAAATCTTTATGAAGGGTCTTTAGTCTGTTGTTGATAATTTGCTTTAAACAACGCTTTTAACAATAAACAATTCAGGTCTATAAATTAATAATGACATGCTGTGCACACATTTTGTCTCAAGGTGCTATTATCTTTCTTTTTAGTTTCCATTAGAACAGTCTCTTTCGATAGTACCATGACTGCATAGCTGCGTGCTAATTTTCAATAGTTGTTCACTATTTTGCCTTACTTCATCCTAAGCAGATTATTGCGGTGTTGAACAAAGTTTACTTTATGATTATTTGTAAAGTTATTTATTTGTCTTACAATTTTCAGTTGATTGTACATAACAAATTGATATCATATTATGAGCATCGTGTCAGATCCATGCAATCAGTGAAGACGTTTTAGTTACAGCTATTAATAAGCAGTCATAGATGTTTGTTAAATTCAGATAAAGCAATTCAGTGGGGAGGTTATTGATAGATTTTTTGGTTCGCTTAAGTTTTTACTCTGCTATATTGAAATAATGATAATCTTTAAAGTTATTTTTTAGTTTTGATTGTCATACTTTTGCCTTTTCCGTTTCGTTTAATGCATACGTTGTTGTATGAGATATCGGGTGCGAGTTTCTTACTTCTCAAAAAAGTTATAATAGTTGTGGCAAATTTAAAAAGAAATCAGTTCAATCAAATAAACAAGTAATTGCGCAGTAACGTCTGCAGAGGATGAATTGTTTTATTAATGAGGATGGTTTCTTGTTTGAAAGATCTGATTGTAAAGTTGTGAGATCTGATCGTTTTGATTTTTTTAAAAAGTTAAAGCTTTATCGTCACAAGTGAACTCTGGGTTGAGACTGGTTGATGTGCCGTTTGTTTCGGGCAAAAATATTCGCTGATTTCCACGATGCTTTTACCTTTAGTTTCAGGCAAGTATTTGTAAAAGAATGTGATGCTGATGACACCAATTATAATGAATGGTGTGACGCTCAATGGTAGACCAACTGCTTCTTGAAGATGCAAATAGCTGGAAAGTACGATTACTTGCATCCCGAAAAAACAGCACACAATAATCGACATTGCCATGGAACGAACATCCTGTCTGAACAATTCCGGCAAAATTGCCCAAATAACACTGCCGAAAATTGAATAACCAATTTGAAAAGCAAACAAACAAGGAATGCTGACCATTTTAACTTCATGAATCATAAACTTCAAAGCAATCGCTGCACTGATGGCAAGCGCACACAAAGAGCCAGTGGTCAAGCTGAGACCGCTCAGGATGAAAATCCTGCGACCAGTTTTATCTACAACGAAGCTACAGCATAGCGGTGTGAGGAAGTTCAGAATGCCGAGACCGATGTTAGCGTATGCGGCAACGTGATGTTCTAGACCTGCAGAAAGAAAAATGCTCTTCGAGAAAGCCATCACTGTGGAGAAGCCGGTAAATTGACAACTGAATACTATTGCGAAGGCCATCAAGAATGGCAACAAATTTTGTCTTTTTGAAAACAGTGCTTTCAATGATGAAGAGCTCTTTCTGGTTTCTATATCCGCAATTTCACCTTTGATTTGTTCGAACTGAAAATCTACACTGTCCATGTGTCTGTAAAAGTGCAGCGCTTCTTTTGCACTCTGTTCATCTCGTTTTGAATACCACAAATACTGTGGCGTATCTTTGACTGTGATCAGGACAAATACTTCAAACAAGCAGGCGAGCAGTGGAGCAACAAATGCAATTGGCCACTTTTGCTCGTTGCCGCATAATTCAGGCAAAGTTACTATCAACGACAACGTGTTCCCAAGACCCATGAACATCTGCAACAGACTACCACAAACGCCACGATAACGAACTGGTGCCAGTTCACTGACTGTCAAACTGCCCAAACTGACTGAAGCACCCACACAAAGGCCGAACAGCAATCGTCCGGCCATGAACAGCTCGAACGAATCTGCATATTTGGAGGAAATCATCATCGTTGAACTGAGAATGCATGAACAACCTGTGGTAAGCAGACTGAGACGACGGCCCAGTCGTTCTGCGAGAACTTTTGAAAGTAATGAACCAAAGATTGCACCAATTTGTACACAGGAAACCGTGATTGACCACAGTGTGATTAGCTGCTTCTTAGACAACGGTAAATTGTAATGATTATAATAAGATTCGTTGAACCACGGTGTCATTTTGTCTATCAAATTGTTTAGCACTGATGCATTGTAAATCTGGAACTGCGTGCCCATGCCGATCGCTACCACGACTAGCACCAAATTGGCTCTTGGGCCAGATTTGTTGAACTTAATCCAAGATGATTGAATGAAACCCATTTTTTACCAGGCAGACAGCGATTCACCTGCAACAGTAAATGATCAAGTGATAAAACAGTTGGTAAGTTAAATTTTATTACTTTTCTTAATCACAGTGGTGAAGTTTACATTGGTTAATATTAATTTATTTGCATTGCATGTTTTATTTTCGTTCAGTTATACTGCGTTAAATTGAAATTAACGAAAAAAAACGTTTTTTGTTTAAATTTAAATAATTCAAGACAAATTCTAGTAAATACTGTTTCTTACTTGTTAAAAATTCCACAGTTTTCAGTTCAGTTCAGTTCAGTTCAGTGTTTTCAGCGGCCTCAAATATCAACCCGGAGCAGTTTTGAATTGAATATTTATTAAAATTTAAAGTGAAAGTGGGCTATAAGGCATTTTCAAATCAATCAATCAATCAATCAATCAGAAGCGTTTTCCGCTGAAAGTTTAATAGCCCAGGAAGCAGAATTTTCAAATTGACAGAACAGCTATGCGATTGGGGAATTTTTAGCTCTGTTAAATAGCTTTCTATCACTTGTTTTGTTGTCATTGATCATTGCATTGTTTCTGCTGATTTTCATATTTTTAGCCAGTTTTAGCCATTATCTTCTTGAAAATAAATCATAAAGTTACAAAAAAGCAGCATAAACAGAATAAAGGAATAGGGGAATTGTGAACCTGCTTTCATGAAGTTGCAATTCATAAACTAGATCAAAAATTAATAATTTTGAAAAACTTCAGGCCATTATCATGCAGATGACAGTTTATAACGTCATTTTCATTGTCATTTATCATTTCAATATAAAACGAAATTTACAGCATCCTGCCTTAAAGAACAATAGAAAACACATGGAAGTAGATTGTAATATAAATTGGTTTACTAAACAAAGCATACGATCAAGCAAGCAGGCCAAACAGGTTGAAAAAGGTAACGGAAAGCATGATTAGGAGACAGCGTTTGCTGATTCTGAGGGCAAAAAAATTTTGACCATAATAGAAAACATTTCAGACTAAGTAAGAGTGCGGAATCGATTTTCTCATGATGACTTCATTCATCATTAATATCCATGAAATATTGTCTATTTTATCGCACTATATAATAAATAAATGTTGCATTTATTTTATTTTTAAATTATTGATTATGTATTGAAATTTGAAAGTGATTTTTGTTTATTAATGTAAGTTGTAATACAAGTGAACCAAAACAAATTTCTTTTTACTTACGTGTTGCACTTATTCATCCGTCAAAATTAGGCTACCATTTCCAACCCCGGAAAAGAAATTCAGACCTGTGAAATTAACTTCACTTGAATATTAAACTGCAGTGTCATTTGTATTCAATTATTTTTTATAATGTGGCTATTTCACATTTATGTGATCATATTTATGCAAATGGATAATGCAGTGTTGCTCATAAAAATAAGTAAACATTGTATTGCTTATATGCTTTCTATGTGCAATTGAATTTAAGTTTGTGCAAGTGGTGATCGTCTGTGTTTTGAGGTTTTCTAAGGACGATGTTCCAGTGATGACTATATTGGTACATTTTGATATTAAATATCAAATCCAACATTAACTGGAAATTGTAGTTCTTGATTTTGATCACACGTGTATCAATATTCAAGTCATGTGGATTTTGGAAGTGCAGTATGTTAATGCAGTGAATTTCTTCAGTGCAGAACTGAAATACGTACTTGGTTGTAAGCAGCATCTATAAAAAACAAAAGGAATATACACCTAAGAATTGGATTAGAGTTTTCATGCAGTATTGCATTATTTTCTTCTATAGATGAAACATTTGCCAGCAGGCAATTCTGTCAAATATCTCATTAAATCATCGATTCTGTATAATTGGTGATTTACGTACGTCATTGTTGTCCAGTACTGCATTGCACTTCTCTAGAGGCATGCCTTTTGTCATGCTGAGTTTATGAGTTGATATGTGAAAAGATTACAATAAGTACCAAAACTGTTTGCATCAGTTTCTCATAAATTGTCGATTTCTTTTAATATAACAATATGGAATTAATTATGATCACAAAATACAGCATTTGTAGCTCATTTGGGAGGCGTCTTTTCATTGCAGTGAACTAATCGAGAACAAAAGCAAATAGTCACATTTTTGGCATCATTCAGAAGCAAAATTGATAATAAGGATCATGCGCAGTGCAGTATTACATGAAATTATTGTTTTCGTTTTAAATTGAACATATCCAAAGCACACGTTACGCTGCTCAATTATTAATGAATGTTACCAGTCATACCAGTATTAGAAATTTGTTTCTATTGATCTATTGGAGGGAATACATTAATGTGAAACTAATAAATTGAAGATTTTATGCACATTTGAAACGGTGATGAGGCAGCATTCATAATGTCAATCGAAATGGACGGAAAATGAAGGAAAATTGAATTGCCCAAACAAAGAAATATTGTACAAGAAAGACTTCACAGTTTCAACGCATACTTCACTAAAATGTCGCGAAGGTTCCCATTAATAAAGGAAAGTATCCTGATTCCGTTTAAAGAGTGTTTTAGATGGGCTGTTTTTTTGTGCATTAAGATAGGCATTGTGACAACATTACAGGCCATTTATTCCACAACTACGGCCTAGCTTGCAGTGAAACTTTTGCCGAACTTTCTAATATACAATTAATATGATTCTTGTTCTTGAAGTTGTTTTTGCATGTCAAGTAATAAAATTAACAGAGCACACATTGGAAAGCAAATTAAATGATTCCAGTTAAAAGATGAAATTTTTATAAATACATACCTGGTAAAAATGAAAGCTAATACACGGATTTAATAACCGAAAATGAAATGACCAATCAAAAGAAGATCTTCAGAAAGATCTAATTTGCTAAAACCGATTTCTAGCGCTCCATTATGCAAATAACGATTGTCATAACGGTGCTTTATCATCACTAGTGGGGCATTTGTTTGTTTGACATACGTGGCAAGTGGTAGCGTCGTCAAATGTTCTCTGAATTCAATACGGCGTTAAATAGTGGCTATAGACGGTTTACAATTGCTGAAAAGTAATTCATTTTTTGTAAGTGTGTTTCTTATCTTTGAAATTTTTGTAAACTTATTTTGTAAATGCTGCCCATTAATTAAAAAGCAGTTAATTATTATATTTCAAAATTCAGTTTTCAATTTGGTCTAACTTTTACTATATGATGATGAAGTGAGAACATTTTTGATTTAACATCGTTCTTGCAGATATAGAGAATGGAGCAAAGAAAAAATAAAAATGCAGATGCCACCGTACAAAAATCCATGAAGTACGTGAAGATTCAGATCAAAAGAAAACAACAGGCATGTAAAATTTCTTGTGGCTATTGATTCTTTGCTAAGGATCCTACGAAAGGGTGCTTCGAATTTTTAACTTAAATTAAGTATTTGAGTTTCCAATATGTATGATGTAAGATATTTCATTGTAAAATTATATATTTTGGTTTTCATATAATGATTCGTATGTAATGAGACTAGATAAGCATTTGTCTATAAAAACAGGATTTCTATTCCACATAAGCTACTTTTAATTTTATGCATCTAAATTCTTTTTTATAAATCACTTGAAATTATTCTAATGCGTTTTATTCGCTAGCTTAGCGGTTGGTTGCGCTTGAATTTTCAATGTTCCTAATTTCATAGCGTTACGGTAGAATAATTTACACAAAAATCAGTTTCTAGCGCTACATTATGCAAATGAGGGTCGTTTGAATATTGCTTTATCATCACAATAGCGGTGCATTTGTTTGCTTGACCTACGTCGCAAGCGGTTGCGCTCTCTGAGTTTATTTACGGCGTTCACTAACTACAGAGGTTCATGTTCAATTGTTCAAAGTATTCTATTTTTCTCGTTGTGTTACTTTATTAAAAATTTCTATATATAATAATTTTTTCAACGTTATTTTTAATTGTTAATACTTTTTCTATTTCAAAATTCTTAATTCCATTTGTCAATTTTGCTAAATGATGAAACGGAAAATTTTTTGATTTGACATTTATCATTCTTACAGATATGGACAATGAAGCAAAGAAAAAGTGAAAACGCGGACGACACGAAGCAGATCGCGGACGACACGAAGCAGATCGAGGACGACACGAAGCAGAACTGTGGAATGAAGACATACGGTATATGCGGTTCCCCAAGGGTCCCAATTCTGTAAGTCTGGGATAGGGATACTTCAAAAGGGTGAAGTTATCCCATAGTTTAAATAAGCTA
>JYDV01000101.1:89997-152072 GCA_001447645.1 Trichinella pseudospiralis | reverse complement strand
CTAAGAAGTAACGTCTATTTAAAGTATACTGTATATTTGAACTTCATTGTTAATTATTTTGCTTAATGACTTATGGTAAATAACTTTTAATAAACAATTTATAAAACTAAAAAGATGCTATTTGTTTCATTACATCTTGAACAGCAGGAAAAAGTAATTTTAAAAATTATCAATGAACGTGCATTTCAACAATGTGAAAAAACTATTAAATGAAAAAAATAGAGCAAGTAAATCGACAATTACCGATAAATTGCTGTACAGTCAATCAGCGAACACGCAATCAGAAAAATGAACTCGAAATTAACAGGGTAAAATCAGAGTAAATCGTTCATCACAATATCGTAGTTCATTATTCAGCCATCGCATTCTTAGCTTCAACAACCCGTCCATTGCTTGCCACGTTAATATTTAATTATCGATGAATTAATTTGCATAGTAATCTCTGATGTTGACTGAACTGAAATTTCAATGCCCTGTCTTTCAGTCAAATTATAACACATCAGTAATAGGCACATTAAAATTTCTACAGCTTAACACTCTGTTCAATTCATTTCATTCCGCAACTGCTGATTAATGAAAAACTTTTGCAGCTCACAAAACGGACAAAAACTTCGTCCTTTCAATCAAGTTATTCTGTTATAAAAAATAATGTTTTCTCTTTATTTTATCCTTTCGAATTAAATTGTAAAAAAATCAAAAGTCAGAAGAACATGTGGTTGAAGAAGCTTTTTGCTTTTATTTTAAATTAAAATATTCACATTTATTGAAAACAATAACAAGCAGATTGGTACAATTCCAATGAGAAAAAGAACAAATACATTATTCACATTTCAGATTTCAATAATAAAAAAAATCATAATTAACATTTCATATTAATGTAACTCCATATTGATGACAACTTCGACAGTTGTCATCAATTACAATAATGATAATCGTGCAAGAATTCTTTAAGTACAAAAGAACCTACAGCGGGAAATGGAGAATGAATATTTTCATAAAATCACTATATTCATAATTGAAAATCAAAGAAATTTTTACAATAAATGCAGTCGATATTATTTTATCATAATTGATAATCAGAAATAAAAGTTCACTTTTGTTTAAATTAGTTTAAACATTTTTCTAAATTCACTTTAAAGTCTATCATATATATAAAGGTAGCGCAAAAGACACTCAGTTCAGTTTAGTGCTTGCGCTGAGACCGAGTAGCGGTAACACTCTCTTTGAAAGCCTCTCTTAACATTACTATAAAATTTATTTTTCTGATTTAGATGTCTGAAAACGTTCCCGAAAAAGCAACATTGGAGAAAATCCAACAAGCTGGTACGGATATGTACAGACAAGCTAATGAAGGTAATGAAGAAATAAAACCAAGTTGAGAAGAGCTTGAAATTTATGAACGGAGAATTTTAAACTATACAAGCGTTTCTCAACAAGTGCCTTTGCTAATTTTAGGTTGTCAGGAAGAAGGAAAGAGGCCATCTGATAAAATTGAATTCCCTGAAGCGCCGAGCTCGACTAACGAGGAACTACCTGCTAAAGCACTGACAATCGAAGCAGATGATCCAGCTTCACGTGGTGGGGAGGAGGCAACGAGCCCTTCATGTAAAGTTGGAGATGAGGATACGCCAAAGTCGAGCGAAACGTCAACATCAAAAGAGTCGCTGACGTTTACTGCAGATGGCACAAGTTCTACAAGTGAAATACACTCTGAGACTGCGGTGGAGGACTCAGAAATGATTAAATCACAAAGTTCGAGCAAATGTAGCCTGTTGGAACAAGGTTCATCGATCATAACTAGTCAGCGTAATGGAAAAGAATCTGAAGACTCAATAGGTGCTTCAAGTTTAGATCACGTTATGGAAGTGAAAAGTTCGAATGAAGAGATTGTTACTGAGCAACATACGATCCTCCACGATGCCCGGAAACATTCATGCAGTAACGGGGAATTAGAAATAGATTTCAAGGAATTCGGCTTGAAGGATGAGCATGATGGTATACGGGCGGAAAATTCTGAAAAGCCACCATTGTTGGATGAAAATGCTGGAAAATCCAAAGAGAATAGTGAGACGTGTTCAGCAATGGGAGAATTCGGTGATTATAAATGTCGAGATGATGCGGGCGACATGTTCGCTGCAAAGCATCCCCGTATTTTATCAACTAGTATTTGTTTCGAAGATGACGTAATTGCAAAAGCATTAATTATCAGTGGAGATGATAAAAATTTGAAAAACGATGAAAAAGCCAAAGACGTTTCTGGGATAGTTGGAATTTGTGAAAAGAAGCGTGATGAACTTCATGAAGAAGTTGTTCCCAATGGGACGTGGCTGCAGTATAATGGAATTTATTATGTGTTGTCCGCAGTCGTTTTTATAATTTATTTGTATAGCTTGCCTCCTTGGGCAATCATTGTAATGTTAAATGTGTTTTATTTGATGTTCACAAGTTTGTCTTCTATGGAAGAAAGGCATTGTACAAAATAGTCTTTTTTCCAGGAATGTTACTCACTTTGAATTAATCACCGATTAGTTCAATGATCAAATATCATTTTTGGTAATTTGCTAAGAAGTAACGTCTATTTAAAGTATACTGTATATTTGAACTTCATTGTTAATTATTTTGCTTAATGACTTGTGGTAAATAATTTTTAAATTGTATTCTGAATTGTTTTTGATTATATCATTGTTATTTACTCATTTTCTATTTATTCGTTAATGTATTTTAAAATAAAATAATGACTGAATTGAATTTCAGTTTGGTTTGGACTTTGTGTTACACTTTATGGAATTGTGATCGTTTAATAGATTAATTCACAGCAGACTTCTTTTGTTGCTTGGACTGCTCCGCCGGAACCAATATAATATTTTTTCCACTTAGCAAATTGTTGAAGTCTGAAATGAAATAGGAGTATAGTACAATGTAACATAATATAATATAATATAATATAATATAATATAATATAATATAATATAATATAATATAATATAATATAATATAATATAATATAATATAATGTAATGTAATTGATTTTTTTCAGAGATGGTTGTATAGAGAAGAATTGCAGGTCGCATTAATAGCAATTTATTCCGATTTCTCTTTATGTTATGGAATACACGCTGTGATATCGCTCTGATTTTGCAAATTGATGTACAATGTGTTTACCAATGCTAAATCATATTATCTGTTTTGAGATGCAACAGAGCTTCCAGACCCTCGGTGCCGTACTCTTATTTCATTCCTAGCAGAGTTATTCTGGGTTTAGTTATGTCCCGTAAGGATTTGATTTTATTATATTATCAATTATATCAGTATTTTAATGAGCGCATGTCGTATCTTTGATATTACGATGTGATATGATGTGTTATGTTATGTAATAATATTATGTTCAGCATTCATGTTATTATCTGTATCTTCATAGTGGAGCCCGTTTTAGTGATCTATAGGATTAGATTACTTAAACATTTATTCTGCAATTTTTCGTTGTATATCATATTTTCTTTTAGTTTCCAGCTGCACACCTATACATTTCTGAAGTCAAAAATGTGCTTCGCTTTATGTTAAAATTATAGATTCTTTCAGGAATTTTACTGTTTTGTATTTTTGAACATGTTCGTTATTAACGCCTATATAACGGCCTGATGGTTATGCAACTAATTTTTTGTTGAATTGAGAAGTGTTAGAGGATGTCAATGAAAGAATTTTAAAATATTTTCAAAGTAAGCTGTAATGTAACAATTGGCATGTAATGTTGAACAAAATTCGTAAATAACTATTTATAGATCTTATATAGAGTGTGTGCGTTTTGGGTATTAAGCCTCTGGAAAGCACATTTTAACCTATCCATCATCGGTAATGTATTGAAGAGGGCAAAAAATGAGGCAGTTTCAAAATATGCAGAGAATTTGTATGTGTAGCTGGTGCAATTTAATTTCAACGTTTCTGAACACTGCATGATATATTTGAGATTGAAAAATGTGAGCCAATTTTTCCAGTTGAAATATATTTTATTTATACGGATGATAAATTGGTTGTGAAAAGTATTTCAGTAGAACAATTTAAAAAATGAAAATAGTACTATTTATCCATAAATTATCGTTTAATTTTTAAATATCAACGCGTTGTTTCATGTATCATTGTTTTATTTATATTGCAATTTAATTTGTGATCTATTTTTTAACTTGAAAATCAATAAATTGTAATGCATAAAGCTTGCTTTTTTATTAGCATAATTTGTCGTTGATATTTTTTTATTGTTTATTGTGTGCTCGTGATTATCATGTTTCACACTGCCATTGCTGAAGCATGCAAATCACGGTAAAAATTGAACATCAAATGGTAACTGAGCTTTTAAATTGCAAAGATGACATGTACATGGAATTTTGATTTGGATATATGGATATTTATGGAAATTTTACTTTTAAATATTTGAACGTTTGAAGTGAAATATTCATTTAAATTGAAATTATTTTTAGAAATTTCTTAAACAGGTAACAACTGCAATGAAGAATTGTAAGTGGACTTTTTAAAATTTTCATAATTTTTCGTTTGTGCAGATTTATGAACATTAGTTGTCATGACAATGTCCTTATTAAAGACTTATTTGAACAGCACTTTTACTCAGTTTAACGCATGAATGCCGAACGATGCCATTTTGTTAGAAGAGTAATTTGAAAATGAGGAAGAACTGTTAACTTGAATCATGCTCTCATACAATGCAAGTCAAAAGGGGAAAATTAAAAAATAGGTAGAAGGAAATTTTTTCAATTATATGTTGTTTTCTTTTAATTTTTCAATATATTCATAATTTTTGTGTTGGTGTTTTGTTGTGGAACAATTTATCCTCACTTCAATCATTTCAATCTTTTGCTTGCAGCTTAATTCTTCAACCGCCTGCCAGAACACTGGATCCATTAGATCGCATTGCACACCGTATCGCTGGTAATTTGTTTTACGTATTTAATGAAAACTGACTGAACTTGCAAGCAATTAAAACGTTCCACTAAATGATATATTTAGCAGTTATTGAAGCTTGAAATCTTTGCTTCAATTTTCCACCAATTCACAACATTTATTCAATAAAGCTTCACAAGCTGTGCCTGATAATAATAGTATTAACTGTTTGTACAAAGTATTGTTTTCCAATTCACGATGCTGTTCAGTAAGTAAATTATTTAATGTAAAAATGTTGTCTGTAAAACTTTTGAGAAATGAGTTTTTTTTTAAATTGAAAATTGCAATTCTGCAAAATTCAATTCAACCATCAATAATGTTCACAAGTTGTTCATGTTAATTAAGTTATGTAAAAGATAATCAAGAAAAAAAATAGATTATTATTGGATTGTGTTAAAATTTTTAAATGAAAGTCAAATTTCTGAATACAATGATGCGCGAAGTTACATAATTGTCGAAATTAATAAAAATTCTATTCAATGCCGTCAAATTTTCAATTATACTCTATGGATACTGTAAACAGAAGAAAAAGGCCATTTGAAAACATGAAGAATTGTTATCTTCATTTATTCTTCCAGACGATTATGCAAAATGTGGTGTAGTGTATTGAAGGGGTAATTTTCTGCGTATTGTTGTTGCTTGATCTGCTTGTCAGCAGTGTTGGTAGAATAGATTGGAAAAAGTTATGATGAAAATGTTTATCATTAGCTTTTTAATTTTTTAAATTGAATTTCCAACAGTGTAATTTCATGAAAAATTTGATGATCACTTTTCCGCTTGTAAATTGAATAATATATATATATTTTTTTTTTATTATTGATCACTCTTCCATTAAAAGTAATGCGTTGCTTTTTTTACTGTTTTTTTTTGGATATCGATAGGTGAATTTTAATAAGATTTAAAAATAAATGAATGAATTCAATCAGACAGATGAGCAAACTTTTGTGCTAATGTTCTCCAAGAAATAAGTACAAAGAGACAATGGCTTTTGAAAATTTGTTTTCTCAACAAATTATATGCAGAGTTGACAGTTTAATTATGATAATTATTGAAATATTGTAACAAATTGCGCTTAATTAAAGCATATTATTGAATTTTACAACTAAAGTGTCAGTTGTGCATGCGATGAAGAACACAAAGCACCCAAAGACAACTGTGATTTGTTTTCTTCTTCTTCTTCTTCTTCTTCTTCTTCTTTTGGCGCCAATTATAATGTGCAAAACCAGTTGATAATTTTAGAAAAGAAAAAAAAAACTAAATTTGAAATTGCACTTGAAAATCATTTCTGCCAAAACTTCTGCAAATGCTCTCCAACTGTCATTCAAATGCGTTTATGATTATTTAAGATTGTTGACTATTTTATGTAAATTTTTTTTAATAAACAAAATTTGTTGAAAAATTTCTTTATGTAAATTTGAATTTTACATACAATTTTTTTCTGTTTATTCTCTGAAAATTGAGCTTGTAATTCAATAATAATGACAGTGAACGTAATGTTGCGCAGAAGTGAAATCAGTGCAACGCTGAATTATTTATATGTTGTGCTGATCATTTATTTCATCATGGAAAGCTTTGAATGATAATTATCATCGATCAGTGAGTGATTATGGTCGATGAAAAATTACATTGCACTACAGAATTTCAAATCTGTTGTTGTTCACTTTGTGTTCACTGTTCAAACATAGAAACAATAATCAATCCAACGATAATTCCAATCGCCATGCATGCGCATAGCCGAATTTGAATTATCTCATTTGAATTCTCCTTCTCGCTAATGTTGTATTCTCATGTTGCTGCTTGCTGCATTATTAATTAACATTGTTACCTTGGAGTGCAACGATAATAAGATTATCAAAATACTTGAATCAAATATCATTTCTAGACCAAGATATATGAGTAAAGATGAGATGTTGATTAAACTCGGCAAATTTTGCAACTTATGTAAATTGATTTATTGCTTTCCATAGTTGGATATGGTAAACAGGAACAAATTGAACAGGGTGTTATTTCTAAAACTTCCACCACATTGAAACTTTCATTGTTGAATTTTTTTTTAATTAATAATCATCGACTGCTTTCAATCAAATGTTTTTGAATTGAATTTCTTTATTTCTTTATTAAAAACGTTCATTTGGAGGATAAGCAATTGATTGCTTGCAATTGAAACAGCATTTATTTCATAATTATTAATTCAAAGAACAATGTTGTATTTTCTTTTATTTTAAACAATTAACAACAATAATGCATATTTTCCGCGTAAATATTTCAATTTTCGCTTACAGTATATTTGAAATTTGTAGAGAATTGGAATTATTCATAAACGGCATTGAAAAGGGTAATTCACTATGCACAGTTAAGAGTATTGACTATAATAGAAAGATGTGAAGAATAATTTCATGATCTGTTGCATTAGCAAATTTGACTTGATTAAGCATCATATTTGATAACATGCTTTGATTTACGCTTACAACGAAAGTGGGTAAGAATGAAATGAAATAAAATTTTTATTACGAACATAAATGCTTACGGTTTATTGTTCTTAAACATTGTCTATTAATAGTTGTTTGATCAATTATCACCATCAGTAGAAAATTGTGTAAACAGCATTTTCTTGCTTCGTGATAAAATTTTACCCTTTCTCCAATGAAAGGTAAATTTGCATATTAATTGTATTCTGCTTATCAGTTTGTGCAGTTCGTATGATAATTTCATACAGAGCATCACACACACCCACACCCACGCACACTTTCTGCATAAAACTCTTCATCAAAGAACACTTTAAACATTTGTGTTCACAATAGTCACTGTGGTAATTTTTTGACAGTATACTTTTTTGCCTGCGTATTATTTTTTCCCTTTTTGAATTGGCACTTCTTCGAATATTAATTTTATAATAGAAGAAGTGTAGCATGCCACCGAAATTTATAAATTTTCCAATTTATTCAACTTTATTATTCATGGTAATTTTCTGCTTTTGATTTATTAACATGAAAAATAGTGCAAATGCCATTGAAAATTGTTTTTCATATGCCGATTAATTTTATCTGAAATCTAATTTTAGCCTCAGACAGCTGCATTTATCTCTTTGCCCAAGCGTCATTCTGATAAAATATAATTATTAAACTTTTTAGTTTGATAAATTGTCATGGTGCATTAGTAATGTCATTGAATTGCTAAATGAACCACAAATGCACATTTGATGGAGTTTTTATTTAAAAATTCAATACAGAAAATGTTTAAATTTAAACGTTATATTTAATCAGAAAGGAAAGAAAAAAAATATTTTACTGTTTTATTTTATAAAAGATTGTCCATTATCATTTCAACTATCATTCACATTCTACACATGAAATGAACGTCAAATTCAAATTAACCATAATGCATTATAGTTTTTGAAAATGAAAAATTAATAATTACTTAGGTGCACACATTGTAAACGAATATATATATATATATATATATACATGTGTGTGTGTGTGTGTGTGTGCGGGGGGGGGGTAATTTTTTAAATATATATTAATGTAAAACAAATGAGGAGAATGCATATGCGATATTACACATATTTTAGCAAGGTGTATTAATGTATAATTGCCTGTATGGTTATAAGATATGTTGTTCAACGTGTAAACTTGCACGTTGGATTTATTTTCTAAAGATCAATAGCAACAGTTGAAGAAATCGATGGTCGTCATTAGTTATACAAGGTGTGATCACTTAATATGATTGACATTTTACTACTGAGTATTCCTTTCGGATGCTATTGTAGATTTGTTTGTTTTGATTTGTTTTCAAAGATGGTATGGTAGCTAAAATTCAAGTTTCTACATAATATGTGCTTCAACAATTAGGCAGATTGATCAGTGATGCAATCCTGCAGATGCAGATAAGTGATCATAATATTCTACTAATAATTTAACGTATAAATTGTGCAACATTACTTCGGTTGTGAATTATTGGGTAACTTGACATGGCAGAGCTATTTGATTAAATAATGCCATTTCAGTTGTTGATATATTTAAATGTAACTATAAATATATATAAATATATGTAAAGGTTTGAAAACAAATAAAAGTTAAAAGTTTTAAAAATTATCAGTATATTGCAAAGCATAATTAAAATATTGATATTCTCCGAGTTGAGCACAACAAAAATTATTTTTTTAATTAAACTGACTTTATCTGTTATCAAATGACGGTGCACTTCGTTTTATTCGTTATGGGATTTATAAACAAAGTTATGCTTCAATTTATTTTTATCTAAATCATTCAAAATTTTAAAAGGTCATAAAAAATAAACATTGTATTACTGTAACAACATTTCATGACGTGCTGTTTAATTATTAACATCAGAAATTGTTTTTGGACAATTTTTAAACTGTAAAAATTTAACTACTGAAATTTGTACTTGAAAAATTTCTAAAATTTGAAATTTTTCTTTATGAAAAATGTTTTGCATTAACTTACCATTGCTTCAACATTAAAATGTTCAAAGTTCAAGTCAAAAGTTTCATTCAATGTTCACGTTTAACATATGAAAAATTTAAGCCATGGAAACCATAGCCAACAATACGACCGTTGTTGAGAGTGGAATAATTGAGGATATACTGCAGCAGTCATGGGCAATGTTAGCAGTTGGATTCGTGCCGCTGCTTACCAGCATTGTAATTTTGCATGGATTACACAACATCCCGCAGAAAAGAAAAGAGTCCATCTTTTTTACTGGTAAGTATGATCAAACTGATTATTTAATAAGAGACAGTCGTAAGTGGTCGGTGCAAGGAAAAGATGCTTGCTCAAATTACAGATGCAACTGTAGCGTGCACATTACAAAAAAATTTTCGTTTGATTAAATAAACTGCGGTTATATTACAATTCATCAAAGAGGAAGAAAATTGAATTAAGGAATAAGCAGATTTTCAAACTAGTGAAAAAATTCCAAGGCTTGTGTCGTCGAGGCTTGTGATTCAGCTTACTGATTTCATGATAACTGCTTTGCTATTTTTGCATCAATTTTTGCTCTGCTTCATGACATTAATTTTGATTGATAATCATGCAAATATCCGGCAATGCTTATTTTATAGATCAAATTCTTCTTTTTGAGTTAATTTTAATATTTCCCATTTAAATGACAACAAACTGTTTTCCTTGAGTATACACATTTTCTCTGTTCACTGATGTTCAATTTTACATGATGGAATTTACTGTATGGGAAGTTATTCTTTTAAAAATAATAATAATTTATGGTGAAAAGAATTGATTTTGTAATATTTTCAGAATTGTGGCTTTAATATTATTAAATATGAAAGTTGAATAATATTCCAAAATTCAACTGTGAAGCTTTGATTTTTCATTATAATTATGTAAATGTAAAGTCAATCAAAGTCCCTTGATGACAACACCAATTTATTCCAACTTGTTAAGTTGTGAAAGAGCAAATTGTAGTACGGATGAAAGAATTATTTTTAATAATAACTATTTTTAGTAAACAGTAATAAAAACTGTTGAACGATGGATATTTGAAAAACGAAATGAAGTCTTTCTGTATTTGATGTTGATAAACATTAATCACTATCAAAACGTTTTAAGGCAGTTGAAATTACAACAGTGGGAAAAGAAAAAGTAGGTAATTGAAATTAGATTATATTGAAATTAATAATTGAAAAATGAATAATTGAAACTTTTCATTGTATTTAATTCGAGAATTAGCGATTTGATGTTTATATATTCATGAGTTTTGCTAACTTCAACGTCATTTAAAGTTGAAAACGGAGATGTGTATTTTTTTCACTGCAGTGAAATGAAACTTGTTATCAAATTTGTAGTTTGCAGTAATTTTCATGGATTGATAACAGACCTTTTGTTTAAAATAAATTTCAAGGAAGTCATTTTTTGATTCTTTCAATTCACCATTCGTTTGACCTTTCAATTTTGTTTGATCAAATACAATAAATATTTAAAATTTTCTTTTTTACATCACTATTAATGCTTTAAAATGTTCAAATTATTGTTAATAGATGACAACAAAAAGTACATTTTGAATATTTCCTTAACAATAATGGCGTTATTTTAAAGAGTACGTTTGCTTGATAGCGTTTGGAGGAAGTTCACTTTGGAGAACTTCATTAGCAAACAGTGGATTATGCATTTTCATCAATATTATTGAAATGACTTGGAAAAATCTTTTCAATTGCACCACCACATTACGCAACTTTATCATGGCTATTTGTTTGTAAATAATTTCACTGATAACTTCTTAAATTAAATTTAGCGAATAAAAAACGGATAATGGAAATTGAATAATTGTGATACCAGAGTAACTATGCTTGAAAGGTATGATTTGAAAATGAACGCCTTTTTTATTCATATTTTATTGATTCATAATATAATGAAAGGGAATGACACTTTTGGCGTATAATTATGTTACACAAAATGCAATGATAAAAGAATTTAATTGTAATGAAATTTTCATTTTTTGCAATTGTTCGTCCGGCTGTAATAGAGAAGAAAACTTTTGCTACATTAATATTAGATTCTATTCATTATTAACAATAAATTAACGGAAACTATTGCGAATTTAAATGTGACTGGCGTCACTGCAAGCAATGGAAAAACATCCGTAAATGTGATTGAATGCAAAGGTCTATTAAAATTTAGACAGACAAATGATAAATGTTAAAGAAAAGAAAAATTCATCATTATTTGAGCTTTCATTTATTAAAATCAATACTGCCGTCATCGATGGCAAACAAGTTAGTTAATATGATAGTTAAAAGGCAGCTAATCCTTTATTGCACATGGACAAGTTTGAAAAAGTGAACATAAAACAATATATATCTTTTTTTTGTCATTATATAGAATGAAATGATTAATGCCATCTTTCCATTTTCCATTTTCATCAAATAATTGAAAATGTTTGACTTATTCAACTGTGCACTTTTTCCGTTTTCGAGCAAGATTAAATTTTATATTTTGAAAATGTCAATGATGAAAATTCAAATTCATACAGTCTAACAACAATGCAAGTAAAGATTGAAAAATTGCTCCAAGCAAAATTTTAAAAAATTATTAACATTCTGTGCAATTAAAATATTTTTGAAAACAAGTTTTGCTTCAATAAATAATTTTTGAAACATTAATAATTGCAATTTTGGTAAAATCACGAATTACAGTATGGTTCTAAATAAAGTCACAAAATGATTTAAAAAAAATTTTTTTTCTTTTTTAATTTTTATTTACATAAATAAATAAATTCTGTTTTCAGCACTCTGTGTGAGTACGCTGATTGTCGGCTTTGGTTATGTCAGTGCAGGGATTCGTAGATGGTATGTGCTTGCACATGGTGGATACATGTCAACGCAGTTGCACTGCTTGCTTGTTGGAGTGCACAATTTCTTTTTTGAAATTGGTGAAACAACCAGCGCTTTTGTGATGTTCTTTTTAACTACTGATCAACTGGCAGCTATGGTCACTTTTCGGTGGTATTTGAAATTGACCAGTCGTCGAGCTGTGCAGCTTATTTGTCTGGTTTACACTTTGTCAACAGTGGCTTATCTTCTGGTTGTTTTCGTAACTATAATCAATGGACGCTATTCAGTGATGATCTCAGCAATATGCTATCAAGATGAGTCATTTCCGTCCGAATTTTACAACGTTCACTTCTGCTTTTTGCTGATCGCCTACCACGCCAGTCTGATTGAGTGTCTTATAGCATTGTCGTGTCGATATGGTCGAAAAAAGACCCATTCAACCGTTGCAAGGTTAATTCAAATGATCCGTGAAAAAAAGGCAACTCAACGCGTATCGGTGATCATTTTTTTTCGATCCGTTTTCCAAATGCTGCCGATGACTTGGATACTGTTCGTGCCGGATGGAACGTACGAAGAATACGTTTGGCTCTCGCATCCGTTGGGCCTTTCTCTTGAGCTGACACTGTATGCATTGTTGGATCGAGAAATTCGAAATTCTTACAAATTTCCAGCAATTTTGACTGATCCAAACGGACCATTCAGTTGCTTGCCCTTTGTGAGAAAAACGAACGTTCGAGATGTGGAATAAACATTATCACCCATCGTTGTTCAGAACTTGAAATAAAAACATTCTAATTTTAATAGAAAAATTTTCATCTCTTATACGCGCACCAATTGAACATTGAACATGAAACCATAATGAAAATACTGATTTATATTTTCAAATTACACATTTTTGAATAAAACATCTTTATTAAACAACAATATATCTTAATTGTCAGTAAATTTAGAAAAATTACAAAAGTATATATTTATATTTATTTATTTATTTAGGCATTTTTATCAAATATAAAAATAAAGTAGTAGAATTTTTTTAAATATTTTATATCATTTTGCTATTGAAAATATTTTTTAAATCAAAAAGCTCATTTTATTCATCTATTAATAAACCTCACTTACTGTAGTAGCATATTTCTGTTTTTTGGCAATTATAAAATCAAAAAATTTAAAACAAAATAAATAAACAAATTTAAATAATTTTTGTATTATTTTACAATTTTAAAAATTTAAATCAAAAGTTTTCAACGTTTTCTTGTTACTTTTAATACTTGATGCTTGACGTTTGACCGTAAAATTTGACCTAATTATGTTGCAATTTAGAACAAAGTTTTGCACTATAATTTAACTAAACCACACAAAAATATATTGAAATATTATTTCTGCTTTTATTATTATATTAAAAGCACATGCCGTTCAGCAGTTCTCTCAAAATATCATTAAAAACAAAGCATCCTACATGTCACATTAGTAATACTGTATGCATTCTCAATTCTCTTTGTCTCATAGTAGCGTCTTTATTTTCACTCATTTGTCTTCTGCTGTGTCTTCTTCTTATGTATCTATTTACTAAAGTAATACATTGTGCTATAAATGCATAAATCCTTATTTTATTAATTCACCTGAAGTTGAGAATTGCTAAATTTCAAAACCACAACAGCCATGTTGACGCCATTGCCGATATTTGCCAGTAGTTGTAATCTTGTGTAAAACGTTTTGAAGTCCGTGTAAATATGTTTTAATTTTACTGTTAAATTATATTATTTCAGGTGACGCTTTGCGAGTTGAAAAGATTGGTACCTTATTTTGAAATTACAAAATAGGTTAACTGTATTTGATAATTTTCAAAATTTGTTTTCATTGTTTCAACGGTTGAACTGGTTGAAATGCGATTTTTAAGCTCTTCATATTTAAGTTAGTATATATTTCAAATTGAATATTTCTCTATTATTTGATTTCATAATTTTACATTACATTTGCTCTTTTTCTCTAAATGAATGAGCATTCAAACGCGAATGTCGCTCAAGCAGTTCATTTTATTGATGTTTTAAATCTTTTAATGGCTGAAACTCATTCTGCTTTTTTAAGCTAGAAATGAATTTATCTTCAATTTGGGACTTTATATCCGATCATTGCTTTGAAGTAGCTGCAGGTAGCATTTTTTTCACTTTATATTATTGAGTTGTACTTTTCATCAAACTTTGTAACAAAATATCCTGATTTTAGGAGTTGTCTTTCTTGTTGGCGTTGGCTTAGCCAGCAAACGCGGTGAAGTGATGCCAGAACCTGAAAAAAAGGATTCTGACGGTTTTTCGATTGTTTATGCTACGGTACCATCAATGGATGTGGCAAAAGAAATTTCTAAGTATATTAGTTTTTTTTATTTTCAGAAAAACTAGTTTTAATCTGGTGATTATTTGCTAATTTTAGCACCATCCTTCAGCAAAATGATGCCGCATGCATCAATATTTTTCCAAAAGTTACTTCGATGTAAATGTTTCAGCGTACTGTTGTTTCGAAATAACCATAACATTTTAGGTTTAATTGGGGTGGAGGAATTGATGTTTCCGAAGAAGTGGTTTTGATAATAAAGACTGTTAAAAAGCAGTTTAAGAAGATCAATGCTACTATTGTTGCAAAACACCCATATTCTATTCCAGCAATTTTGGAAATTCCGGTATGTTAGTTATATCGTTGCAGTTTTTAGCATTTGTAACGTTTTGCTTGTGGCTATTAGTGTAATGATTTGTTTAGTAGAAACTTGTGTGAATTATCTATAATTTTGAAATTGTTTTCTTTTCAAAGCTAATGATTGTTACTTTTTAGGTTGACAATGGAAACACGAAATTTTTGTCATGGGTGATGAATACTGTCGCAGCTTCGACCTCTGGTGATTGAAATTGGTGTATTCAGTTACCGAGTGAAAATAAAATGAATTCCTGGGTGTATTGTGTACTGTTTTTGCAAAGAGTTCATTTAACAATCTCATTATTCTACTTAATGTTGTACTTGTGTTTGTTTGTTTATTTATTTGTTTGCTAATCTGAAGTTAGATCATGAACAAAGAAAACAAAGAAGCCGAATATACGATGGCCGCAGAATACTGGAAGAAGGTCACTGCCGATTTGGATGGTATGCTTGGTGGTTTGGGATATTTACACGACGCTGATGTGGAACATTCTAAAATGTTTTTGAACAATCTTTGTAGCGAAGTTAGTTGTTTTTTTTATATTTGTTCATTTGAGAATGTGTCGTTCATTGTGATTTTGTTTAGTATCATTTGCCGACAAAAGCAGCTTTAGATTGTGGATGTGGAGTTGGTCGGGTAACAAAAGCCGTTTTAGCCGAAAAATTTGACCAAATTGACTTGGTTGACGTGACTGAACGATTTTTGATCACGTCCGCCAAATATCTTGGTCCGGAAGTGGCTTCGAAAATTGGAATCAAATATTGCTGCGCTTTGCAAAATTTTTATCCACTCTTCGGTATGTACAACATGATATGGATGCAATGGGTATCAGGTCAGTTACATGACGACGATTTGAAAGAATTTTTGATCCGCTGCAAACAGGCCCTGCTCCCGAGACAAGGTTTCATCGTTTTAAAAGACAACATCTCTCCCGGTGATTCTTATTACGACCAGGTGGATCATTCTTGGACAAGGTGCAGAGGAGCTTTGTTGGAAATTTTTAAAGAAGCCGATTTATCCATTGTAGCCGAATCGAAATTGGCAAATTTTCCAAAAAATATTTGTGAAGTGCGTGCGTTTGCGCTGCGCTGATTAAAAATTGAATTAAATTAAATTAATATATAAATAAAGCATTATGCAACTGAACGGTTGCTTGATCGTGTTCTTGATATTGCCTGTTGTATTTCTTCTGTTGTACCGTCGAGTGATTGTATTCGTATTTTTAATTTAAATTCTCATTCAACAGCAATAGGTAAGTGGATTTGCAGATAGAATTGTGTGCCGCGTGGATGGGAAGTGGTGAATATGTGGTGGAATTTGAATTGCACTATGTGCTGAATTACGATGGTAGCGCTGTCGAGTCGAACGCCATGATCATGTGCAATCGTCGGTGGTTCGTTGTTTGTCACCCAGTTTTGGACACTTCTGACTGTTGTCAATTGGCTGTCCAAACCAAGTTAGTTTCTGTACACACAGCGCTGGATGTACTGGCTGACTACGAGCTTACGATCATTTCTGAGAAGTATCCAGATGACAGTCGTCGTCTGCTTGCCGAATACGAGCTCATGAATGATCAATACACGCTCGACAAATCGTGCTGCCGAAAGCTGGTGATCACTGGACACGGTCAGTTACCGTTGCGCTTCTATGGCACGGTACAGTTTCATTTGAGAGAACTGTTGCATGTATTCCGACCCGACTTGACTGTCGAGACAGAAACGCACAATTTCGCTTTCACCAATGGTAGTGAACAACTGTATGCTAATATATATTTTTTGAAAACGTTGGATTCGGTTTACTTCAGCGAACTCTTTGAACGTTACAAACGAGGCGTGAGAAGGGATGTGCTGTTGAACGTGAATTTTGACCAGTTGTTGATATTCATGACAGCTTTGTGCCGCTACGGCAAGCCAGTGTTGGACAGTTATAATTTCGATTTGCTGCTCCAAGTAGCTTATGAATTGAAAGTGAACAAAATGATTCAACTGGCCGAGATTTACTTGATGAAAAGCAAGACAATACCATTGGTACGGAAAATCGAGTTCGCTTTGCAGTATAATTTGATGGCGTTGTTGAAACGTATTCATCATCAGTTGACTCTGCAGCCACCGATGACTGCTTTGAACGCTTTGCACAAGTATTTACACGACAGTGGCGAAAGTTTGAGCCACATGCATCCAACTGTGCTCAGTGTATTAGGTGTTGAAGAAGATTACATCATTTATTAAGAATTTTATTCAACGCTAAATTTATCAAACTTTCAGTTGTCCAGTTGCCGTGTTCCTGGTGTAGCGGTCTGGTCTCATTATTTCCATCAGAGGCACGTCGCTCGACATTTGATTGGTTTTGAATTTTATTGATTTTCAAGCTGACTAACTTTTACTGATTGACCTTGTAATGCGTTTCATTTGTTATCACGAATCTAAATTTTATTGGTTGTAGTTGTAATGCTAATCTATTTGTCAAATTTTGGTTTCTCTTTAATGGTCAGTTTTCTGATATTCAAATTTTTACTATTTATCATATGCATGATAAGTTTAAAGGCAAATTTTGTTCCAGTTACATTTTTCTGTATAATTAATTTCATTCATACATCTGCTGATCAGGCCTAAGAAATTTGCTTAACTTCAAGCCAAGCTAACTCAGTATGTCGCTTGTTTACTATTCAGCATTTTATAGAACTTGTTCAAAAGTTTGCTTTCTGTTGATTCATTTGTTAATTTGATGAAGTTAAATATCATAATACTCATTTACACCAATGTAATTACAATATTTACAGTGGTAAAAGCTGTAATACAATGGAAGGCAATAAAGTGCGATGCAAATTTGTTACAAAATTTAAGCTTATACACTGGAATTCGACGGTGACGATTAGCTTGGGGGACAGAGATTTCGATCGATTCGCCTTTACTAGTGCATATAGAATATAAATGGTAAAGCTTTGAATATCAATAAACTGACCATTAAAGTGAAACCAAAATTGAACAAATAGATTAGCATTGCAACCAGTAAAATTTATGTTCGTGAAAGCAAATAAAATTCGTTACAACCAGAATCAGTGAAGTTTAGTCAGTTTGAGAACCAGTGGAATTTTAAACTAATAAAATTTCGATGTGGTATGCCTTTGATGGGAAAAGTGAATCTACTCTGTTATAGCTGGTTCATGTTCATGTAATGAAAAAGTAATGCACATTTTGAACTTGAAAATCTTTTAAGAATACTGTAATGTACCGTTGAATAAAGTATTTTCTTTAAAATAAACTTAACAATTGATGTTAGTAGTTCGTTAGTGAAAAAGAAAACATTCTAATCAATTTATTTAAAATATTACTGAATGAATGGAAGAGCTATTGCTCTGCTCTATGAATAACGATATCTGCACTCAATGCTAATATCACTGTAGATACAAAAATACTTTATAACATAGCAATGATAAGTTTATTGGAAAATAAATGCAGTATAATGCCGAAATTATAATTATAATTCTAGTTTCCACCTTCGATACAGTACTAGTGCTGAGTGATTTTGCATTGCATAAATCATACTTTTGACGTTAAGCCGATCACAGAATAATATAATTAGCAATGCTCTCCGAGCGCGACTACTTGCATACACGGATTTTTTGTGCAATGAAGAAAGACCAATAAAATTAAAAAATTGAAAAGTTGACGTTGACTTTATCGCAGCATTGCATCATTCAATTAAGGTTTAAAATTGAAAAGCAATTTTCAGTTAATATTTTAAAATAATCTTAGTTGTAATGCTTAATACTAGATTTTTGTTCAACTTAAAGCCATCCAATCTCACTTTGTATTTGTTCGATTTTGTTTTCTGATGTCATATTAAGATATTTACATGTAACCTTGCATGCATGTGTCTTTAGGCAAAGTTCCTTCTGCATTTAAACATGAATGACAGATTGCTTTTGATTTTCCAATACAAAAATATATTTATAAATATTTTATAAACATCAATAAAAGCAACAACGGATCATATTTTGATTAAAAATGACTCTTTGTTCAGCTTCAGTTCTTGCGGCAGTTGCGCACATGCTAAAAACGTGCATGAGTAATGACGCTAGTGTGGCTAATAAAGAAGTTTCTGACAGGACCTTTGAAAATTTTCAGATTTAATCTGGAAATGAAAGAGTTCCAACTGCATATATTGACAACATCATCACCGTAAAACATTTTCAAAATGATAAACAGCACTTGGCAACTTCGAATGCAGAAGTTTAAAAATGTTTTGCTATAAATTATCATAAACTACTTCTAAACAGGTAAAGTTGGAAAGTTTTCCAAAACCATTTGACTAATGTGAAATAATGAGTGAGACGACGTTACCAATTCTTGAAAAGCAGTTTATAAACAACTTTCTTTTATTCTATAGATCAATGTATTTTTGCAAAGAAAGTCTTGCTACATCTAAGTAGCGCATTCACAGTTCTACAAATAATTGTACAATGCAGTCGCAAAATGCATTCAAACTAAATATGCAATGTTAAACAGCATGATGACTTGCGCATGTAAACATTGAAAATGTCACCAACCAAACATTTTCAATATCAGCTTGTCGTTTTGTTTATTTCAAACGAATTTTAATTGATCAATCAAATATTCATAGAGTATTGAATTCTAGTGTCATTTTCCAAAGCAAACAAGCAGTTCAAGAAGTAGCAAATTCATGAAAGTTTAACAAAAGCACTAATCAGTGAATAGAAATTGTTAAACATTTGTGTATAAGCAAAGATTTATTTTATAATTCATATTTGAAATAAATTTCATCCTGTTATCAAGCTAGAATCTTGATTTTACAAATTTTATCGTCTTGAAACTGCACCACAGTAACAAATTGGCCTTGAACTGAAAACTTATCAGATGAAATTTTATCTTAAAAATACAAAATATCATTTAAACAATAACATTTTCAGCAAATTATACAGCTCTAGGCATCAGCATAAGAATTTTTGTTTAAAAATTGAACATTTGTACATCTCTAATAATTACAGTACCCTCCAACTAAAATATCTTACGGCGATTTCATTTTTAAAATGTATATTAAATCAATTTTACTGGAAGCATTAAATAATAAGAAGTACTTCTATTTCGAAAAATAGTATTACCATTTCCCAGTATGAAAAATTCCGAGCTGCTTATTTATTTAACAATTCAATGATAAACAGATTGTTTTTGCTGTTTATTTCACACTTTTTTAACGAATTTTTGCATCTACTCTTTTTAAAAACTAAATTATTTCATTAGCAATAATTTTTTCAAAATAAATCAATGACAAAAAATGTTATTTATATTGTTTTTAAAATTACTGTAACATAGCCCTGATCTGACCCATATAAAACGTGAGTAGTTATGAAGGAATGTGCAATTTTCAGCATTGGTTGGAATGGACGCCAAATTGTGCGGATGAAGCATCATTTTGGAATGTGTTTCGTAATTAATGGCCAAAACAATGCTTGACATTCGAAAACAAAATTGAAATTTAAACGTTTCTATGAATATTGCTTATTTTATAGGGAACAAAGTTACGGCTTGTGGCAAATCGTCGTCAGGTAAGGTATAATATAACCGGCAGAATTACGAAAAAGTGTCGACCAAGTGGAAGTTAAATATAGCAATTATATTTTTGGCTAATTTACTTATAAATTATAATTAATCTTGTGTGACATTTTTTCAAGGTTTAATTAGTGAAATTGGGTTTAAAACTAATTGCTCGTACTATGGAGAAAAGTGAAACAGAAAACTGGTTATTTGACTACAGGATTCGGCTGCATTTGAAGACAACAATGAACCCGAAATGCCACTTTCGTTCGATGATGTAATTCTCTCAACTTGCAGAATCCTGTTACGGCTCTCGAAGCTGTTTAAGCAGAAAAGCAGTGACATGTGTTATCATTAATAACGCTGCATTCGGGTTGATCAAAGAATCAAATGGCATTAAGTTGAGCATTACGAATGGAGTTTCTAGACACGAAACAAGCAATAAGTTTTTTAAGTTACGTTTTTAAAGTATTTTTTAGTTGCGTTTAATAATTTTTAATTTTATGTACCAGCTTGTGGCAATCTGCGTTTTTTATAAAAAGTGCGGGTGTCAGTTGGAATGACCATAAAATGGTCTTCCAATCAGAAGGTGAACCTGGCTGTTGCAATGTGAGATGAATTAATGCTAAGAGGAAAATACGGGTTGCGTTTCTTAGCTAGCTACTCGTATTAACTTCTTAGGTATAATTCAAATCTTTCGACCGTTTCTTGGTTTTTCTTTTACCACGCAAAACCTAGTATTAGCCTAAAAGAATATCCTGAAATAGTAAATTTAAAATTTTAAACAGGGAGCATTTTTGAAATGTGATGCCAATCCTTTTCAGATTTCCGCCAGTAATACGTTCAGTCTGGCAACTGGTGCTCCATTGATAGGCTAAAACTGAAATTATTGTTCCAGTGAAGCCTAACTTACCATTCTACGGACAAATGGCTTTTGCCGACATTACGACGGTCAAACAGAACCAAGAAGAGAATACGGGTAACACGTTAAACCTAGTTACACTCGTACTACTTCTCGGTTCTGTTCAACGTCAGTGAAGAAGCCAGTTGAAGGGACGTGAACGACGTATAAATGTTTCAATTAAACGTGCTGAAACTTGAAACAAACAGGATCCAAATCCAGTTTGCCAAAACAAACACAACCAACAAGCCATTCAGCACGAGAGGAAAACTCTCACTGACTGAACAAACGCCGACGCCACGGCTTAATAAGCAAAATAATGATGGTCAGGTTGATTTTATTAATGTCAATCTACCACAGGAACGTATTGAAAAATGGGGCTACAGAGATAAAATAACAAATAAAATTAATATAAAAAATTAAAATTATGTTCACTTTTTAGTTAAAATTTTTTTTTCGAATTTTTAATGCATTAGTAATTATTGCATTCCAATGTAATTATACAATTTTAAATACAGCCTACGGGATGATTATCAACTCTTAATATGATAATTTTTGAAAGTTAGTTGTAAATTGATGTTATATAATTTATTAAGGCATTTTATGCTTGAAAATTTTCAATTTCATTTTCATCACGGTTGTTTGTAAAGCTATGTCATCGTAATCTGTCTTATAATGACAAGATGAAAAATATTTTAAACATAATTCATGGTATGATTAACATTAGTTGCATAAATTTATAAATTCTATAACAACTTTTGTCAGATTGATGTTCGTTTTACAATTACAGTAATACCATGCGTATCAGATGGAAAATAATGCATTTTGATCAGTATGTTATGTATGATAAGTTAATTATTTTACTTTTATAGTTTATTTTATATGTAAAACATCAAGTAACAATCACTGGCTTAATGATAACGTTTTCTTTTTCAGTAGTGTTACCTGATTTTCAAAAAAGAAATTTGATATAAAAAACGTATGCTTTAACAACATTATTCCGATACGTGTAAAAGAAGCAATTCGATTGAACAAGTGCTTTTCGCAAAATTTTTGAGTCGGGATGTCTTTAACGATAAATTTATTTCATAAGCAACGAAAAAGTAAAATTAAACTGACATGAAATGTCATTGTTTTTACTTTTTATTTTATAGCTTCACTTCTGGCATTTTTATTTTTGACAATTATAACGTAACTGATTTGATATGATGATCACGGTAACGGGAGTCAAGATTAAGAGCGTGAATGCTTTGTAACAACGAAAGATTTCAGTGAGTATATTTGTTCTGGGGTAAATATTTCTTCAATTGTAAAAGAGTAAGACAAAATTAAACACTGTAGTAAATGGAAAAAGATACTTGTTTATTTAGTTCAATTATACATTATATTCTGATTCTGAAAAACAATATATATATATATATATATTTATTTATTTATTTATTTATTTATTTAAGTTTTGACAGTGCATAATGTTCAGCATCCGTTATTTGGATTTTTACTTTCACAAACTTAAACATCATTGCTGAATAAGAGAAAACATTTAACAGCTATTTCAATATACCTATCTGTCTGTGTGTATGAAAGGCATGTTTACTTTATAAACAGAGGAAACTTTCTTAATGCGTAATGGTTAGAAATCAAATTGTTATGTTTAAGAATGAATGTTTAATCATCGTTTAGATCATTTCTTTTCAATGCATTTCTGATTAATTCATCCTGCTGCTTTGCACTGGCGTCACTACGTCATCATTTTGTGGCTTTCAAATTATTTTTGCATTTTCTTTGCAATTACTCAATGACTATTTAATGTTTAATTAAATGTACGTCAGCTAGTAATGATATTGAAGGCTTTACGAAGTTCAATAGTTGAATAATTAAAATAATCTGCGCTTGGTTTACTGTTTGAAATTCGAACTGTAATTAACAATTTTGCTCAGATTCAAATTGAATTTTTCTACTATTCAATTTTATTTTACATTTAATTTACATTGCTGTTAATTTTTTTAACGTTTCGAAAATTTAAATTGTTTTCGAATATGCTATTTTATATTTTAGCAACTAAGAGAGTTTTGGAGAATTTTAAATGTTTTTCAATGAAACAAATTACGAATGGTAGAAAAGTTTTTGAAAAAGTATTTTTCAGATGACGTTTTCTAAATTTTTCCGAATTCGAAAGTTCTACATTCTCAATTCCATTGTCCATTTGATATGATACATGACTACCGTATGCAAATCATATCACGCAGATAAAGTAGGTAGTAATGTATTCATAATGTGCAATTGTTGAATTACTGGGTGGAAAGGTAGATTGAAATTTGCTCTTTCAAATATTCACATCCAGCTGAACTAAATCAAAGATTATATGAAAGCATCAGTTGTCGTAGTTTATACAAAAGTGTGCAAATAATGAAGCAGACTGTTGGCGACGCTCAAAAATAGAATTTATCCAGTGCAAATACATTTCGATCAAACAATTTGAGCTGTAGTTATATTGTAATGCAGTTTATTTAGATATTTTTTATTTGCCAAGTTTCTGTAAAAACAAGTCTAAATTGAAAAGTGAATTGTAATAAATAATTTAAAACATTTGCAAATGAAGTTGATTTTCTATTTTCCTCATGAGAATACAGTTTTAATAAATAAATGTACGAAACAGTTGGCAGATTGTTTTCATCATTCACATGATATATGAATGTCATTTCGGTGAATTTTTGTGATTTAATTATTTCTTAAGTGATTAATCATTTATGAAATTTAAATATGACGTGTTGATTTCAGTTGTGGTAGAATGACTTGAGTATTAAAATTTAAAACAGCATATTAAATTTGATAATGATAATTGAAGAGCACTTTGAAATGAAAAATGAAAAGAAAAAAGAAGAAGAAGAATAGAAAAACACAGAGAAAGTACCGTGTATAAAATATGATCATTGGATATGTTGTGGAGATGTTGATGACCCAAATAGAGTAGGAGCCTCCTGGCAGTTGTCAAATGTGTCGCATACTAGTTTGCAGTTCAAGTTGAAATCTAGATGACCTCCTGCACACTGGCGCCCCGCTGAATCGATAACTTAAGAACGGTTGATTCAGGCGTATGGAAGCAGTTTGCCAATTTTGAAAGTTTGTGAAAGTTTTTACAAAAATACAGCATCTCTGAAGCTTTGATAATAATTTGGAAGAATTGCATATTGCCTTTTGGAAGAAGAAAAAAGAATGATCACCATCAAGATCATCTTGCTGCTGCTAACTTGCTTTGCTGATCTGGGCATTTCAATTCGTCTCATCTATCCTCCGGAACGATTTCCATTTTTCGACTTTGCACCATTATCCGATATATCATCATCCTGTGATTTTTCCCATTTTGAGAAAGGTAAATCTATTTATTTCAATTTTTTTCTTTGTCTGAGAAGAAAGTTTTCCAATCAAAAGTATTTTTTTTTTTTTTGGAAAAATTGTTGTCAGTGATTCATAATGGATTTTTTCCAGATTCGAATCAAATTATTACTGTAGGTGATGCAGTAACTAGTTTTTTTATTTTATTTATTAATTTTCCATTTACCAGCGCAGGGTTATTAATTTTGAACGATAATGATAATATTAATAGGTCTCACGTGATTGTGATGTATTTTTGGAAATTGGTAAATTTCGGTGATCGATGGGATCGTAATCACAGTAACTGCCGTCAGGCAGAATTGAAGTTTATACAGATTTGTGGTAGAATTGTCCTACTGTCAATGGATGAATGGATAATTTTTGTTTTGCATAAACAACGAAAGCAATTGACAAAATTGCAGTGAAATTTCAAAAGTACCCCTGTTTGGTAAAGCATGCTTGACTGGCAGTCTCAGAATTGACCTGAGCAATGAAACGGAAATACATATTACCGTTTGATGGATTGAACGGGAAAATTTTGAATGCGTCCACTTGAAACGGACGATGACCCTTGGCAAATTTTCTCTTCATTTCAACTAATCCGGGAGAAGTGCATCAATATGCAAATTTTCCCAAAAATAATCTTATCTAATAGTGCATAACATTGACGGTTGATTTTCTATTTTTTGTAATAATAATGGTTTGAATGTGTTGTGTGTTTGAAGCTGTGAATATTTTGAGAATTTTTTCTTCTCCAAATAACCAAATTAAGATGAAGTTTTTTGTTGGTGAATTTTTACCCAGTAACGAGATGGAAGTTGGATGAAGCGCGGGATATTTCGAAGGTGGAGGTGCAATAATAAGTTATTGTAGAGAGAGAGAGAGAGAGAGAGAGAGAGAGATTGACTGAATATGCAGAGATGACAAATGTGCACTGCTTGTAATATAACGCCTGAAGTGAAGCATTTTGAAATTACCATTTCCCAAGCAAGAGGTGTGTTGTTGTTGTTTTTCAAAGTGGAGAAATTCCTTGCAACTGGTTTCTCGTAAACAAGTTAAACCATTGCCACGTTCAGCTTCATCAATAATACGTTTCTTTTTCCATCATGCAGCGTGAAACAAATGATAAAATTGCACATTTTCAATTTGCCCATTATTACTGTTTTTCATACTGTAACTGCAATTGCAATAGGAAATGTTGTTTGAAACATTTTGCGCCAAGTAAACAGCAGCCAATGATGATGATGATGATGATGATGATGATGAACATTTGATTTTCCACTTCTTGTTGCCAGTTGAAGCAATTTTTGCTAATTTTCAGTCGCATTGTCATTTTTATTTTTGTTATCTATTTTCAATCTATGCAAATTTTGTATTGCCTTCATGGTGATTGTAATGGTCGTAATTAAAGTTTACTGCTTGCGGGGTTGTGTGGTCAACGGTCTTGACTAGTTGTCGTTGTAGAGACTATTTTCAGCTTTCTCTTTTGTTCTGTTGCTTTGCATGTTTCTATTTTCATCCCATTTTTACAGTTGGAAAAGTTGTTCAATTTGTAAATTTTGAATGACAATAAATTGTACAAAAAAAAGAAGTGTAAACAGTGTAAAGAAGTGTAAAGAAGTAAACAACATGTAAACTCTGATTTGGATGTTTGATTCATTTTTTCAAATAACCGTTGCATCTGGTGACAGTGTTCAATTTTTTAAAGTGTAAATTGCCCAGCAAGTGGTACTGTTTAAAAAAATTAGAATAAACTTTGGAGTGATTAATTTCGTGTTGATGCTATTCAAGGTTGCAACAGTTGCCAATGTCCTTGGCCTGTGCAATACAAAGCAGTTTAGCAGCTGTTGTACATTTGCTTGCACTTTTGTCAGAATTTCTCTGAATCCCCCCCCTCCCGCTCTCTCTCTCTCTCTCTCAATCTCTCTCTCTCTGTGTGTGTGTGTGTGTGTGTGTGTTACGTATGCCGTATATTTTAAATTTTATCAGTGCAAAAAAAAACAAAAATTTTTAATTGCAACCCTGACATGTAATATTTATTCAATTACGACAGTTTCAGCTGTCATGAATTGGAAAAGTTTTTCTATTTTGATCATTGATCAAATTGATCATCAGTACGATCAACTATGAATCGACAATCATCATTTCTTTTGTAATTTTAAATAATCCATGATGACAGTGTGATATCAACTTATCAATATAAGTTCCATTTGATATTGAAATCATTTTATTGTACGTACATTGATATTTATAGATTTTGTTACTGATGTTGAAGCAGGATCACCGTTGACAATAACATGGGTTGGGGACGGAAATCATGTGGTTCGTTTACAATTAAAACTTGATTTTCTTTTTGTAAATTTACATTCTTTACAGGAGAACATCACTTTTGAACTTTTGGATCACGATCACCAGACAACATATACATTCGATACATTCAATGCTAGAACCAAGGAACAGCATGGAGTTTTGTAAGTTTGTAAAATAAAGTAGTGAATTAAAAAAATGTTTTATCAAGATCGGTTGTTCAGATTGCATATTGTTGAACTTTTCATACCGAAAAGCGTGACTTGTATCAGTTGCTTTTTGCGTATTTCTGGTTACACGAAAAATCAAAAATTTCAATCCTCTTGTTCAGATGTGCAGGTTAAGAAATGTAGGTTTTCCTTGTGATTTATTATTTCTGTTGTTTTTGCTGAAGTTGATTCATTAGAAATTTACCTTCAGCTGACGTCCAACCTTGCTCATCACACGGAAAGCTGATTGATGGTAGCTGTCGTTGTGATCGCCTTCACTACGGACAGTATTGTCAATTTAGAGGTTCGTATGAAATATTATAAATTTTATTACATTTTGTAATTTATGATTTGTATCTTGTAATGTTTAAGAAAAGTAAAACTGAAGACAACACTATTTTGAACAAATAAACAATAAATAATTTTTTGATATGCAGATGATTGTTGGGATGATGATGATTGTGGTGGCAATGGTCAGTGCATACGATTGGAGAAAAGCGTTTTTCCCAAAAGATTGTGCTTTTGCAATGTCGGTTGGTTCGGTTCTAGATGCAACTTGCGTATGAAAAATTCTTCTTAAACTGTTTTAAATTTATTATTAATATTTTTGTATTAATATTTCAAGAATCAAGCGATGCTAAATTGAGTATGAAAAATCCCAACCTCTATCGAGAAAGAACATTTGCAAAGGACAGTAAATTTTACTGGCGAATATTGGAGGTTTGAGCGGATCGAATAAAGATTGATGTGTAATAATTTTGTTTTATCATTTTTCAGGAACAAAATGAAATTGAAATGGTGATCCGCTATCCTGGAAGAAGTTGGATTGCTGTTGGTTGGAAGCCGGATGGTAAAGATTATTATTATTGTTGTTGCTATTTTTTGCGATTCATTATTTCTATTTGAATATTAATATTTATTTTACTGACAAGATGAGATAGAACCTTGTCCTCCTGAGGTAAATCATTACGAAGAATTCAAAATAGTTGACGAAAGCGGGCTAATAAAGTCAGGAAACGTAGTACCAATTGAAGGCAAAATGGCAAGTTCAAACGTTGATGCAGTTTCAGGTAAACAGAAATAGTAGTTAGTAGTACTGTAGTTGTTTTGCTTTTTTGCTTTTTACTTGATCATCACATACGCATTATGTTGCATAGATTTGTTTAGTTACTTTATTTATGGATAATTTCAGTAGCATCAATTAGTAACTAACTAGCGCTGTTTTATTATGGTTTAACTTTTATTTTTCAACGTAAAAATAACAGTTGAATATTTCAATTGTATTCGGGAAATTTTTTGCTTGCTTCGCTTTGCTTAACTGTTGCCGGTTCGATGTAAATTTTACTGGCATTGTATTTTGAAAATTATAATCACAGTTGAAAGTAGAAGAAATTTAGATTCGTTTCCTGAAAAAATACTCGAAACAGAATTGCCAAAATTAGTAACTGCTGGCCCATCACCGAATAATTTCATCACTGACATGACCATATCAGTGGAATTGCCTCTGGAAACGAATGCTTTTCAATCGAGTAAAATTGTGAATTTTATCTTGCTTTGTTATGAAGCTTTTTCTTTTCAGCAACCATCTCCAATGAACATTGCTACGGTGAAATGCACTGGCCATCAGCCTGTACCAATGATTGCACTTATCGTGCATCGTGGAGTTATGCAGAAGAGTCAGATTTAATTGAATTTTCTATTGAAGCCAAACTGACACCAAATTCTTGGACAGGGATTGGATTTTCTTCTGAACAAAGAGCGGTACAGAGTTGTCTAGGCTTGGATGATGTTGGACAAAATAAATTCTATCCTTTTATCTCTATATTCAGGACAATGTGGACATGATTATGGTGAAAAGTGTAGAAGGCTCGTTGACTGTGCATGATATGCACGGAAGATTGGAAGAGCTGGTTCCTGATCCTGCACAGAATGTTATTGTTGCCGGAGAACTTGGATCCCACGAAGATGGAATTTTACGAGCATCCTTTAGTAGACCACGAACCACGTCTGACTTTCTAAATGACGTTCAGTTCACTGACACTGAGTGTTTTTACATGGTATTTCCTGTGGAAGGTGGTAAACTTGACCGAGATGGAAGCATTTCTCAACTGGCTTCTGTTATCAAATTCTCAGGAAAGAAAGTTTGCGTGAAAAGTTGTCTTGCTATGACGAATCACAGTATGCATTTTGCATCTTTATAGCATAAAATTTAATCTATTTCTGGGTATACGAAACTTTTTAAAAATATACATTTTAGTAAATTTCAGTTATAAATACAGTAGCTATTAAATGTTAACTGAGAGTAAAGTAGGGAAGTTCAGGATGTAAGAAAATATGGGAAGCAGTTGAATTTTTGAAATATTTTTATCAATGAAAATGGGAGGTGAAATAATTATTTAAACTGTGCAGTATTATAAGTTGAAAATCATCCATCAGTCAGAAATTGTGCTTATCATAAACATAAAAGCTTATTCTGTTGAAATGATCATTTCAGAAAATTGTCAAACTGAATACAAATATCCGTCTGATTGTACAAACAATGAGTGTGAATACATGGCAAAGTGGAAATACAACTCTGATGATGACAGCGTCACATTTCAGATTAGCTCGAAAAATTTGGACAGATGGACTGGAATTGGTTTTTCGAGAACTGGTTCAATGGTACGTTCACAAATAATCTCACTTTATTTAAGCGGTTGAATTTAGCTTAACAGCGATATTGTTATGGGATGGGTGCATGATGGTATGGGTGTTGTAACAGATCGATTTGCTTACGGCAAGCATCAGCCAGCCATTGACAAAGAACAGGACATTTATGATGTAGAAGGCAGGATTGATGGAGATGTTCAAACAATTACGTTTACTAGAAACAGAACGACCACTGACTATCGAGAAGATTTGCCTCTTACAGAATGTTTGTACTTCTTGTTTCCAGTCGGTGGAGGAAGCATTAATGCAGCAAATGATGTCGATCGCCTCAATCCAAGCACAGCAATTGGATATCACGACAAACTTTCTCCACAGATCTCTTCTGAACCTATTTGTATTTGCACTGGTATTAGAATTACAATTGCTTATTGCAGTTGAACTTTCATTGTCAATTTTTAGGCCCTCCGTCATCATCTTCTCGTCATAAACGTCAAGGTACGAGTTCTAAATAATTATTCTTTTTATTTTGAAGAAATAATGCCTTGGATTGACCTTTTATTCATTTGAAACATTTCATTTCGAAGTGAGATTAATGAATACTTTATGAATGGTAATTTTCACAGATACACAAGCACCGATGTATTTGGGATGCTCAGATGTGATCATTGGTTCGGTTATCAATGACCGGTGTCATATTAAGGCAGTAGTGAAGGGACTGCAAAATGAAACTCGTACTGATCAAATAATTCGATCCGCCGTTGGGTATGAAAACGATGCGCAAACTACTATCATTGTTCGACGTAGACTAAATTTTCCGGGCAATGCTATGGCTCCTGTTCGAGATGAACGGGTGACGTTGCTTTGGGCAAAGGGGACGATTAAGTCAGCAGCTACGGATACGGATGTCAACAATATGGACAGTGCATCGCTTTACAAACATCACGAATTGTATCAACCAAATACATATCAAAGTGGCATTATGTCGATCAACTTTTTTGAAAAGCCATCTCATGACCAACAATCCATTTGCGGTGGACAGTTTGCTTATCCAAAGGCATGCGGTGAGACGGAACCGTGCAAATATGAAGTGCAATGGGAGAGAACAGGTCCGAATGTTCAGTTTACATTCAAAGTAAAGATTGCACGCAATCATTGGACTGGAATAGGTTTTTCTGAAAATGGAAAAATGGTAAGCAATAATTTTAAGCATAAACAAATTGGAAATTTGCTGTTCGTTTTCTAATTTGAAATATAATAATTGATATGAATTCTCGAAGTGATGATGTTCACTTGCGAAGTTGATAATAGTTCCATTGGAACTGAAATGTTTAGGCTGGCAGTGATGCAGTAATCATATCAGCGTTGGATGATGGAAAAATCGAAATTACCGATCGCTTTATTTCTGATTACAGCGAGCCTACGGTTGATGAAAATCAGAATATTTTTGACATTGACTACACCTACAATAACGGAATATTGAAAGCACATTTTTTCCGTGCTTTAACAACTGACGACATGTCAAAAGACATCAGCTTGGAAAAGTGCGTCTACTTTTTGTACCCTTACGATGGTGGAGAAATCAACGACGACGGAACCATGGAAATGCACAGAAGTGTTCCTGAAAGATCCGCGACGCAGATTTGCTTGGGCCATTGCCATTCAGATGGAACGGTAATTGAAAAAAAGCAACCGGATTTTAATGGTAGGATATGAATAATAGAGAAAATTCTTTCCTAACCACTTTGCACACGACGTTTCTACTGTTTGTTTATTAAGCACCGTTGAGCACATCAAAGCAAATACGACATCGACTTCGTTTTACTGTCTTGAATCATAATTTCACTCAAGAAATGATTGGCAAAAACGAACAGCAGAATCGGCAACTTTTACTTCATTTAGAGCAAGCGGTGAACTAAAAAATAATAATTTCAATGAAACTTTAAATAATAATAATAATGGTAATAATTTCAGATTGCCAGCGTTTTCCGAAAGAAATTTGACAACATTGACGTGCATTTGTCAAGCTTAAGGTATGCTACTTTTGCGTTGAACATAGCCGGAGTAGTGTATATTTTGCATTTAGCAGCGATTCTAAAGTGGATATGATTTTAACCTCAGATGAAGATCTTACGACAGATCAGTTGTATGATACAATTTTACCAGCAGCAAGAAGCGGACCGATAGAAAACTTTCAGATTGATCAGAATAGTGTCGAAATCGCAACATGTTAAGCATTGTGGTGTGAAATGTGCAATTTGTATAATTTTTTCTTTTTTTTTTATCTTAGTGGATCAATCTCCAACAGCAGAAGAAATTCGAAACTACATTATTATTGCCGTTGTATCATTGATCGTTCTGGCGGCAATAATATTCACAATTTACATATTGTGGCGTATGAGGAGACGAAAGAAGAAAGTCATGGTAAGACAGACATACGTGGAATGAGAATGATTTTAAAGACTTTATGAAAAATACAAAAAAATTCAAAAACATCCAACTGTTTCAGTATCCTCCACAGATGTCAGCCGAAAATGCGAAACACTACGTCAATTATAGCTACGCACCGACATATCCGATGGGCGCTCCTCTGTACCCATACTATCATCACTATCAGTACTCCAATACAAGCACAGTTACTGCGCACGACAAAACACCAACTCCACCGAGACCGACAACGGCTCGTACTGACGGCTTTGGTGCAATGGCAGCGGAACAGAATAAACCTAAAAATACGACTACATACGGAGAATGGCGAAACCGAATCTATGGAAATAGAGCCGTCGACGGTGCACTACAAGCCGGACCCCCAAATAACACTCGCTATCAGCATAATGATTCAAAGTCGAAGCCTTACGTCACTTATCCTAACGATCCCCACAATTACTACACTTTGAACGGAACCAGTCGACTGAGCCGAGGCCCTGGAAGCTCTGTTCCATGTCAAGGCAGATGATGTGTCTTAGCATTAGTAAACACATTGTAAAGAAACTTACAAAAACAGAGCGATATCGAACTGTGTGTTCTTTAGCATAAAAAGAAATCGTATTTGCTAAGATTATTGATCGTATTGCTGTTAATGCAAGCTGCTATTTTTGTCTGTACCACTATCTCTGAATAAAAATCAATTACATTACATTATATTATATTATATTATATTATATTATATTGTACTATATTCTTATTTCATTTCAGACTTCAACAATTTGCTAAGTTGAAAAAACATTATATTGGTTCAGGCTGAGCAGTCCAAGCAACAAAAGAAGTCTGCTGTGAATTAATTTATTAAACGATCACAATTCCATAAAGTGTAACACAAAGTCCAAACCAAACTGAAATTCAATTCAGTCATTATTTTATTTTAAAATACATTAACGAATAAATAGAAAATGAGCAAAAAACAATGATATAATCAAAAACAATTCAGAATACAATTTAAAAATTATTTACCATAAGTCATTAAGCAAAATAATTAACAATGAAGTTCAAATATACAGTATACTTTAAATAGACGTTACTTCTTAGCAAATTACCAAAAATGATATTTGATCATTGAACTAATCGGTGATTAATTCAAAGTGAGTAACATTCCTGGAAAAAAGACTATTTTGTACAATGCCTTTCTTCCATAGAAGACAAACTTGTGAACATCAAATAAAACACATTTAACATTACAATGATTGCCCAAGGAGGCAAGCTATACAAATAAATTATAAAAACGACTGCGGACAACACATAATAAATTCCATTATACTGCAGCCACGTCCCATTGGGAACAACTTCTTCATGAAGTTCATCACGCTTCTTTTCACAAATTCCAACTATCCCAGAAACGTCTTTGGCTTTTTCATCGTTTTTCAAATTTTTATCATCTCCACTGATAATTAATGCTTTTGCAATTACGTCATCTTCGAAACAAATACTAGTTGATAAAATACGGGGATGCTTTGCAGCGAACATGTCGCCCGCATCATCTCGACATTTATAATCACCGAATTCTCCCATTGCTGAACACGTCTCACTATTCTCTTTGGATTTTCCAGCATTTTCATCCAACAATGGTGGCTTTTCAGAATTTTCCGCCCGTATACCATCATGCTCATCCTTCAAGCCGAATTCCTTGAAATCTATTTCTAATTCCCCGTTACTGCATGAATGTTTCCGGGCATCGTGGAGGATCGTATGTTGCTCAGTAACAATCTCTTCATTCGAACTTTTCACTTCCATAACGTGATCTAAACTTGAAGCACCTATTGAGTCTTCAGATTCTTTTCCATTACGCTGACTAGTTATGATCGATGAACCTTGTTCCAACAGGCTACATTTGCTCGAACTTTGTGATTTAATCATTTCTGAGTCCTCCACCGCAGTCTCAGAGTGTATTTCACTTGTAGAACTTGTGCCATCTGCAGTAAACGTCAGCGACTCTTTTGATGTTGACGTTTCGCTCGACTTTGGCGTATCCTCATCTCCAACTTTACATGAAGGGCTCGTTGCCTCCTCCCCACCACGTGAAGCTGGATCATCTGCTTCGATTGTCAGTGCTTTAGCAGGTAGTTCCTCGTTAGTCGAGCTCGGCGCTTCAGGGAATTCAATTTTATCAGATGGCCTCTTTCCTTCTTCCTGACAACCTAAAATTAGCAAAGGCACTTGTTGAGAAACGCTTGTATAGTTTAAAATTCTCCGTTCATAAATTTCAAGCTCTTCTCAACTTGGTTTTATTTCTTCATTACCTTCATTAGCTTGTCTGTACATATCCGTACCAGCTTGTTGGATTTTCTCCAATGTTGCTTTTTCGGGAACGTTTTCAGACATCTAAATCAGAAAAATAAATTTTATAGTAATGTTAAGAGAGGCTTTCAAAGAGAGTGTTACCGCTACTCGGTCTCAGCGCAAGCACTAAACTGAACTGAGTGTCTTTTGCGCTACCTTTATATATATGATAGACTTTAAAGTGAATTTAGAAAAATGTTTAAACTAATTTAAACAAAAGTGAACTTTTATTTCTGATTATCAATTATGATAAAATAATATCGACTGCATTTATTGTAAAAATTTCTTTGATTTTCAATTATGAATATAGTGATTTTATGAAAATATTCATTCTCCATTTCCCGCTGTAGGTTCTTTTGTACTTAAAGAATTCTTGCACGATTATCATTATTGTAATTGATGACAACTGTCGAAGTTGTCATCAATATGGAGTTACATTAATATGAAATGTTAATTATGATTTTTTTTATTATTGAAATCTGAAATGTGAATAATGTATTTGTTCTTTTTCTCATTGGAATTGTACCAATCTGCTTGTTATTGTTTTCAATAAATGTGAATATTTTAATTTAAAATAAAAGCAAAAAGCTTCTTCAACCACATGTTCTTCTGACTTTTGATTTTTTTACAATTTAATTCGAAAGGATAAAATAAAGAGAAAACATTATTTTTTATAACAGAATAACTTGATTGAAAGGACGAAGTTTTTGTCCGTTTTGTGAGCTGCAAAAGTTTTTCATTAATCAGCAGTTGCGGAATGAAATGAATTGAACAGAGTGTTAAGCTGTAGAAATTTTAATGTGCCTATTACTGATGTGTTATAATTTGACTGAAAGACAGGGCATTGAAATTTCAGTTCAGTCAACATCAGAGATTACTATGCAAATTAATTCATCGATAATTAAATATTAACGTGGCAAGCAATGGACGGGTTGTTGAAGCTAAGAATGCGATGGCTGAATAATGAACTACAATACTGCGATAAACAGTCAACTTCAATAGCTTATTTTGAAGCTGGCATGTTGTCATTGTTGTTCTGTTTTTCTGCTTTGGTCTTTACAAGCCTTACTGTGAAGTTCAATGAAATTGAAGAAGCAATTCAAGAGAAAGTGATGAGTGGTTTAATATGTGTGTATATATTTTGTTTGTTTTGTTGTTGTGATGTGTTTGGAAGCAGCTTTTATATTTTGTGACAAGCTTTCTTGTTTGGAATGCTTTATCTTTGAAAATATGACGTGCATATTAAGAAACGATGCCAAGCTTTCAATACTTTTCAATAGTAGACACGCTGTTTGTTCCAAATGTTGCATATATGTTGACATTGAAAGTATTTATAGCTTGTTGTCTCATTGTTTTTTTCTTTTGCATAAGTTTTGTGCTTATCGATTATACTTGAAAAGCAATATAGTGTGATTGATATTCAAGTTGATTTTGATGATCGATGTGAGGAATATTAATTTTTTGTTTTTTACGACTTTACTGTATTCTTTTTCAAAGTTTAATTTTATATTCATTCAGTTTAACGATGGCATTAATTTAAATTTTGTATTCTAAAATTTGTTTTTTTTGAAGAAAGTATAAAAAAGTAGGTTTTTTTGGATTTAGTGATTTTGTTATGTTGTTCATCAAAAGTGAAAAGTTATAATTTAGAGAATGAACTTAATTTTTATTTACTGATTCTATGCGTACGTACTCTGTTACATATATATATATATATATACTTATGTGTTTGTTGTTTGAATTTGAAGGTATTTATGTAAGCTTGTTTAGATTTTGAATTGATAAAGAAAATTGTTTTCACTGATATTAATGAAATATTCATTTATTACCATAAATTTTTTCTTCTCTTCTTAACTGCATGACAAAGTAAAGAATTTGAATGAAATTTAAAAAAAGAAAATTCACGCTCCGTTTACAATATGATTTACAATTGTTCGACTACTGCCAGTCGTTTGTCAAAGCTTACGCTGTTGGTTGGTGTGATTCCATTTGTTGCCGGCTGTTCGTAATAAAACATGTCAAATTGCATCTCGTCCATCTTTGCAATTTTGACTTCTTTTCGTTTCAGGGGGTTGAAACCAGATTTTTCTATCAAAAGCATACCCAGTAGCACGCTGGCAACCTTGCAAACCAATGTGAAGGCCTCATTTTTGAGAGCATCGTTTTTAGCATGCTATTATTATTATTATTATTATTATTGTTGTTGTTGTTGGTGTAGTTATTTTATTTATTTATTGTGAAAAATTGATTTTCATTTTATTGTTATCAATTTGTTGTAGCTTATTTTGTTTGAAAATGTTTTTAACAAAAGGTTTCGTTTTCAGGGCATCAACTGTTGAAATTGAAGCTAATCTAAGAAGCCCCTTGCTCGATAGCAATACCGATAACCAGATGATTACTGCAGAGCAAAATGAAAACAGGTGAGTTAAAGATAGATAGTCAAGAGAGGCAGTGTTGATGAGAGATAGAATGAAATATAAATCTTTTCTTCAAATATTTGAAAGTGAAAAATAAAAATGATATACTGTAGGAATTGGTGATATTTAATTGTTAATTTGTCGCTTTAATTTTATACAAGTTGCATTTGTAATTGACGAATCTTGGTTTTGGTGAGCAAATTCTGCTCAACAAGATTTCAGACTAGACAGTACGTTGAGTAAACAAATATTCAGTTTAATCTTTGCAATGCTAATCAAGCGTGCTGAAAGAAGCGAAGCTTTCCAAACATCTTCTTCTCAACGCAGAACAATTGCAGCGTTCTTTTGCATTTTGTCATAAATTTCTCAACAGTTTTTTTTTCATTTTTTGAGAAATTGAAATCCCAATGACGTGAGTAATATTTTATTAATATTCTGATAGGAAGCGTTTTGAAACATTGATAATTTTCCAAATAGTTCAAAATTGCAATTTAAACTTCAACGACATTTGGAAGAAATTTCTTTTTTTTAAATATTTTTTTGATTTTGTTTTTTTTGCTTGTGTTTCCCATTTTGGTTACAATGTGATTGATGGGAATGCTAATATAAATTTATTTTTCATTCCCATGTACTACTACTACTACTACTACTATTATTATTATTATTATTATTGCTGCTGCTGCTGCTGCTGATATTGCTGCTGCTGATACTTCTGTTGGGCCTGTTGCTTTCTGATTATCAGTGTCAAGTTTTTCTTTTTTTTCTCTTGCTTGTTAAAAATTATGGCAACATTTTTCAAAGTTGGCATTATTGAAACGAATTTATTTCTCTGTTGGATTACGTTTACGCTTGTTGTTCGTCTATTTTATTCTATTCTATTCTATTCTATGATCTTGATGATGCAAATGAATGGGAAAAATTGCAAATTTGAAAAAGTAATATTAACATCCGGCAGCGTTCACATTTGAATCGCGTTATTATTATTACTTTTGAGAATATGACGCTTCAGGAAATTGAAGAACACACTAATCTGATCAGTCGGGAATACCAATGTCATTTCATGTGCAGTTGTTCACGTTCACGAGTTCCTCATCATTTACCATTCATGCTTGTTCTGCTTGCTTGTTCAACAAATTGTCGCTTTTGAAATTATTTTATTTAATTCAAAAAAAAAATTAAATTGAAACAAGTAAAACGAAAAAGCGCCGGCAGAGGATGACATTTTTCTTCTTTTACATTTTTCCAGTCGTTTACTTGTTGTCTTGTTTCCATAAATGACCACCGATCGATGATTAATTGGTTTTTGAAAATTATTTATATGAACAATTGAATAATTTTGCAGTTGAAATTTGACATTTCATTTTGATCAAGAAGAGTGGAGTTCTAGTTTCATTAACAATTTATTAATTTTTGGAAAAATGCTCATCTCTTGTCAGGGATAAAAATAAATTGTTGGACAAGAGCAATACAAGTTTGTTCATTTGTTAGGGCTTTTTGTTGATTCTTATCATTGAAATTTTATGGAAATTATTCATTTTTTTAAAATTGTTTTTCAATAACTTAATTCCAGTTAATTCAATTCATTGATTTGAAAGTTCATACTGATTCAGATGAGGATTCTTTTTCATTCTTCGTTTTTGGTCTTTTTGGTTTCTTCAATTGGCCTGATAATCATTGTTCAAAGAATTGTTTGAAAAGCTGAAACAATATTCTCAGTTTTAATATTGACGCATTTTGCCAGTTTTCAAATAGCAAAATTGCATGATTTTTTGTTTCTTCAGAGAGGGAGTGGGCCTTTCTGTGTGCTTGTCGGTCTGAGTGATTGAATTAGCTGACGATAATGTAAATATATGTATACTGGTGTGAGTTTGCGTGGTCACTTGGAAACAATTATTTAACTATTCAAAAGAGACAGACAACGGTTGCGTTGAAAAGCATCCATTTGCTTTATTTTGTGCATCAAATCCTTTTTCCTCCTTGTAGCACATACAAATTAGATGATACTTACTTTTCAGATACAAAAAAATTCTTGCAAATACAATTTTAATAGATCGCAGTCGAACAACAATGCTCACACGAACAACATGGAAGAGCTGGAAGCAAAAGTTTCCATGTTGGAAATGGAAAACTATGAACTCAAAGCAAAACTTCGAGAAAATCAACATTTCATAAGGCGGGTTACTGTAATTTTGCATTTGTTTCAATGGAAAAAAAGAAATTGTTTTGACATTTCAGAAATCCTCAGAACAGTCAAATGAAACAAGACGTTCAAAAGAAATACGAAGAATTGTCAGCAGAATTGTACAAAGCTTACTTGGAGTTGCAAAAAGTTCGTTCCGAGTTGGCTCATTCGAAGAGTATGCAAAACAGCGAAGATGGTCATCAAGCGGAAAATAGGCAAACGTATTATCAAAGCAAAAAGCCGATTGTATTTTTCAAATTGATTTTACATTTCTCATTTGCTTTTTCTTGTTTGCAGTGAAAATATGGATAACATGGTCAGGGAGATTGACGCTTTGAAAGCGTCGCTTGACAGAGAAACTAGCCGAGCTGATTGGTACCACGGGGAGGTGGAATATTTTCGACGTCGAGTTCAGGAACTTGAAAATGAAATTCATCGACGCTCATCTGAACACGCTCACAACGACAGCGCTTTCAGGGAATGTGAACGTCTTCAAGCTCAACTGCACGACATGACCAACAAAGCCAAATGGTATGAAGGTGAAAAGGAATATTTCAAACGTGAGATGGAAAACTATTCTTCGAGGTAAGTGATGCACAGTCTTGCATTGTAAAAGTGCACACATTTTCATACATGCAGATGTGCAGAATTGGATAAGTACAATTGTACGATTAAAAATATTATCAACGAAGCTCTGATTGTCAGGAAAGATCCTTACTATGATCGTCAAAAATGGAATCTAGCCCAGGTGTAAGTGGAAAAATTTTGAGTGTTTTAAAATAGTTTTTTAATCATTTATTTCACTTTTCAGATCGTCCAATGAAAATAAACAGTTTCGTCATGTAATTTTTAAATATGCTTGTGCGACAGCGCATCAGGTGTATTTGACAGCCAGCTTTTACAACTGGGAGTGCGCCATATTGATGAACAAGCAGGACGATGGAATTTGGTCTATTGGAATTGACGTGCCGTTGGGTCGGCATGAGTTTCGATTTTTGCAATTGCAAAATTGCGACTGTAGCTCACATCATCCCACCTGCTACAATGATTACGGTAGTTTGAACAATTGGATAATGGTAGAATGAAAATAGGTCGCAAGTTTGAATAAGAATTTTAGCGTTCGGTTGCTTTTATTACACAATTTGCCCGACATCGAAAATTAGTATAATTTCTTTTTTTAAAACTTTTAATCTTCTATCTATCATGGTGAAATTATATTAATTATTCTTCTCAAAATGTCTCTACACAGATAAACCCACTCATATATTTATTTTATTTATATACTTTGGTTTCTGTTTTTTCTTTTTTAATTAAATGGACTAAAAATAAAATTAACAAATATTAACATTTGCAGACAGACAGACAGACAGAATTGGATTGGGATTGATGAATGATTTACAATTATTTCAACTGTGATCATCATGTTTCAGTGAGTAAAACACATTCGTTTATTTAATTTGTGTTTCGTGTATGCTTAAGTATATATTATATATGCTTGACAATTGGGAAAAGTTCAAAGAGAAAAAGAAAAATTACATTCAGCATTGACAAAGGTGAAGTGATTATTCATTTTATTATGTATTTATCTGATTTAGAGGTGTTCAAAAATTCCATTCCATTGAATTATCAATTTTGAAACCGAGCATCTGTTTTCTGTTATTATCATTCATTTTCTTCTTCCATTTATTCAACGGTAACTGTCAGTGATGTAGAACGTTTGCTTGCGACGCTTCAACTCTTGTACAATGCGAACAATATTTTTCACGTCATCTATACCGCTGTGGAGTCGGCCTTCGTGTTCAATGCCCAAAGACTGCATCATGGTGATCAAACTTTTCGGATAATTGCCCGTAGCATTGTAAGCAATCCTCTTTATATTGATCCAACTTTTGAAATACAACGGCACCGGATGTCCCATCCGTTTACACTGATTGCGTAGTTGGCAATTCAAATCCCAACTGCCGCAGGTGACCATTGTCCAACGGTCGCGTTGTTCGTCGGTCAGCAGTTGTTGTTCAGCTAACCAGCCGTCAAATTGTGCCAAAACTTCGGTCAGTGTCGGCTGATTGTTGACCATGTCTTGTACAATGCCGGTCAGCTTGGTGCAAAATGAGCTCAGATTTGGATGCACCACTGGACGGACGTACGAGTGGAACTGAGAAACGATTCTGTCCTCTTTCAGACTGAAATTCACACAAGGAAATTCAATTATCTCTTGCGGTTCTATTTGGATCGGTTGATCGCAGGTTGCTTCAAAATCTAAAATTAACAAATTTTCCAGTGCAACTTGACGAAAATTGTTCAGCACACCAGCCCTCATTTTCAACATGCTTTCTTCAATTGCCTAGAAATTGTAAAAAAAAAAACAACAACAACTTTACAATCAACCCTACAAATTACAATTAATTCACGGCGGTTCAACTGAAAACGTCCAAAATAGCGACAAGTCGCTTGAACTTTCAAACAATGCATGTTAAATAAATCAAAATTCATTCTCATTCAATTTATTCACTCCAAGCCAATCCAATCCAAATGTGTATGATTGTTGCTTCAGTAGGCGTTCGCTTTGTGCTTGGGTTGGAAAAAATATCCATCATTCACCGGACCCAACAGCATTTCAGATATCTTAATCCAATCTGACACTCTTCTGCTGGCCATTAGCGTTTCCAAATCATCACGGCCAAAATATGCAGGCGGTCGATCATTCATCTTCTGTGGTAAATATTCAAGCAAGTCAACTGGAATGTAACGACAAAGAAACGACAACCATTCCAACAAGAATCGGCGAGTACAGTTCACACCAGTACTGTCGGATCCCCAGTGTAGCAAACCGTATTTTACAAACTTTTTCAAAATTTCCAATCGTTCACTTGATCGAATGTCCCAGTGTCGTTGTTGCTAAAAGAAACAATTTAAGCAAATGGAGAAAAAGAACAGAAACAACTGGCAAGGAAGGAGAATCGATTTACAATAATTTCTGTGAATATCCATGGCTTTATCAGTGCTGCACGAGCAACAGCAACACCTTGCACCTTGCCACAGTTCAAATGCTGGTAATAATCTTCATAGCTCAGCACATCACCGATTCCATATAAAGGTACCGGCGATACACTGGCGCACTGTTCAATATAATACCAATCAGACTTGTTAATGTAACGTTGATTGCGTGATCGGCCGTGCAAAACAACCGCATCCACTCCCCATGAATACACCTCCGGCAAAAACTGATGCACTACATTGCTATCTTTAGTTATTCCTGTTTTGAAATAAAATAATACTAATACACACACACACACACACACACACACACACACACACACACATACATACATACATACATACATACATATAGACATTCAAACGTCGATTGAAAATCAAATTCACGCTTTCATTATTTTAAAATAGTATCAAAAATATTAAAAACAAATATTTAAAGCAAGTTATTAGCAAATTAATTAATCAACTTTAAACTTTCAATATGTTCGTGAAAATAGTCGCAATTATTTGCATAAAGGTGAAATACAAATAAATACGTTTATAATACTTCATTATCATTTTTTACTGTACATTTGATGAAGTGCATTAGATAAGTCATTGGTTTACTGAGATGTAGAAATGGATCGTCAATTAATTGATGCTACCCTAGAAAAACAGCACTGTTCAATTAAAAAGAATATTACCTGTACGTAATTTTAGTGTTAGCGGAACATCGCCAAGTGCTGCTTTAGCACTTTGAACAACTTCCTTCAATTTTTTTGGATGAACAAGCAAATTGGCACCACCGCCTACACGACAAATATCATCCAACGGACATGCAGCGTTAATATCCAGAAAATCAAATTCTGCATATTTTTTGATAATTTTGGTGACTGTCCACGCTTGTGCAGGTTTGTTCACACATATTTGTATGCCAAAACACTTTTCACTTTCGTGACGTGCCAAACGTGCCCATTCACTCTGGAGACCTATCGAATTCAACACTTTTTACGTGTAAATTTATCAGCGAAACACTTTCTTTCACAACTGTACCCTGAAATAAGCTGGTGCTCAAAGCCATTTCAGAGCATGTCACTTCGGCACCAAATTCAACGCACAGACGGCGAAACGGCAAATTGCCAAGAGTTGTAAGCGGAGCTAAACATAACTTTCCACTCCAATCAATTTTCTTCCCACACCTTTCTTTATCAACATCGCTCTCAAATCTCACATTTCTATATTCTAAATAATAATATTGCACAGGACTTTATACAGTAAATAAAGTAAATCAATCTGTTAATTATTACCACTTGATAAGCGACTTGCTAGATTAGCCATTTCTTTTTTCTCTTTCTTTGAAATTTGATTTGTCTCATCAAATCTCCATTCTTTAATCACTTCACCACTGGAATCTTTCACGATATTTTCCAAGCTCTCCAAGTTAGTATGCCCTTTAGCAAAACGACAATTCAAACCAAATTTGCAGAATCCAAGCTCTTCAAACAATGGACAATTGTCGCTGATATCTGGGGGCTTCTTTTCCCAATAGCTTGCTTTATCATGCGAATAACGACAATTTTCACCAAACTTGCATTCAACATTTTCGAGAATATAAGTGCACAACTGCTTCTTATCATCGACAGTGTAAAACTGACGCTTTTTGTTTACACCTTTTCTTTTTCCTTGAAAATTTTCCTGAGCATTATCACCATCTTTCTCTTTCTTAGCAACTAAATATTCCGCCTTCACTGGAGCAACGCCACTGGAATCCATAGCTCTGACCTCAAATGCTTCGATTTCTGAAACTATTTCGAAAACTTTTTAAAATTACATCTATCCAAGAAAATCAATTTATCATCGTTGTCTAGTTAATTTTAAAATTAAACTTATATTATTATTAATCTTTTTTATTTTGATTAGATCATCGAATAAAATCTTCTAATATTCTAAGAAAATAAAAAAAACAAGTAATAAATTACTTTTTTTTATTAAAAAATATTTACTGCTAGAATAAAATTAGCCCATAACACATAAATACCATAATTTCTAATATCAAAGTATTCAAACTTTAGGGCAAAAAAAATAAAACTACCGACATATGATGATGATAATAAAATGCACAATGTTTTATTTTTCAAATTATTTTTCAACCAACTTCATAGCTTTGTTAAACTGTACTGTTATTAATTTTTTGCAGTTGATTTTCAGGTTAAGTTGAAAACCAAAAAATTTCTTCTAGAGAATTTGAATTTTTATCGACATGTGAATTTTAAAAATGTTCTATTCCAACAAGGACAGCTTGATTTCAAATATGCTAATGGATCGCTCCTTGTTTATGATCACAGCAGAATTGTACCTCAATTATAAGAACAATATATGAGAAAAATATTTTATTTTATTTTATTTTATTCATTTCAACTATTTTATCAAAAATTTAAATTTAAATCAGTTTATTTTTCTAAGTTTTATGTTAAAACATAACTTTGTGTAATCATTGTATTAAAAAATTTTTACCTTCATCATACTGTAATTACAGTATTTATCTGTGAGCTTTTGGAATTGTTCGTAGGTGATCATGTTGTGATTTGATTTCTCATCTAAAAGTTTAGACAATTCTAAATTTATATTTATATTATTTATTTGTTATTTTTAGCTGCGATTCTTCTTTTAATCAATGTTTTGTATGTTGATCTGTTTTATTTGTTCCTGTCTTCCTGTTCTGTTTTGTTGTCTGTATGTTGTCTTCTTTTGCCGAGATTTCTATTGCCTCGATTTTTTCAATGATAAGGAATAAGTTTTAGTTTGTAATTACGTTTTTTTGCTCAATGAATTTTATTTGTTATTATCTTTTTAATTGATTTTTATTTTATTTTATTTCATCACCGTCGTTTGTTTTGTGCTTAAAGCTTGTTATGTTGTGTTAATTTGACAATTTTAGTCAGAACAATGGGACATAGGCACAGATCTAAGCACAAACACCACAGAGTGAAGCACGAACACAAATCTAGAAGTTCATCATCGAAAAGAAAGAAGAGTAGAAAGTATACTGATTCCAGCGAATCCGATAGTGACACCAGTGATGAAATGCGACTAAGAGAGGAAGAGCGGCAGAAGATTGCTGAACAGAAGAAACTTCGAAAAGCGCTAATGAAAGCCCACGAAACGCCTCAACAGAAAAGAGCGCGTCGTATTGCGAAAAAAATGGCGAAAGAAGCTAAGCAAAGAAATGCACTCGGTTGGACTGGAGCTTTTTCAGTAAGGAGATTTTTTTTAAATAATTGCGTTTTTCATAAGAGAAATGCTCAATAGTTGTTTATGCGATTGTTATTTTATTTTATTTTAGGTTAATTTTATAATTGATTTTTTAAAGCAGTATGGGGAATTTTAATTTCTTAATTAATGTGTGCTAAATGAGTTTGGCAAGTTGAATGGTAATCGCAACTTTTTTTGTAATTGTTAATTTTTAAATTGATTTCATTATTACGTTATAAAACAGTTTTTGTAAAGCTGGATTTTGAATAGATTGTTTTAATTTTTTTTTTGAAAAATGAAGGAATATTCAGTTTTTTTGCGATGAAGTTTTTTACAGTAAACTTGATATTTTTTGTCGTGACAGTTGACGGTTCAGTTTTATTAATTTAAGTAAGCAAATTTGTTTTTTGTAGGACTATTCGAATGGTGACAATCCTTTCGGAGATCCTCAACTTATGAAACCTTTTATGTGGCAAAAGAAATACGAAAAAGAAGGGCGCTTGAACGTGACGACCAGCGAGTTGATTGAAGAAAATCGTATACGCCTTTTGGAAAATCAGGTATGTTGTGCAGTGTTTTCATTTATTATATATAAGTTGATTATACAGTATTCATTTAGTTTGTAAAATTATAATTTTGTATTATTTATTCAATGATTATTATTTTGTTTCAAACTATTAAAGATGCAAGAATGTTTTTTCTTTATCTGAAGTTTTGAATGATGTACGATTTTTAGACGGAATTGGAAAAAATTCGAGAAAAGCGTCTGCAACGAGAAGCGATGAAAAATGAATTGGAAGTTTTGCGACGGGAAAGGGAAAACAAAGAGTTCGTTAATTGGATTAAACAAGAAACTACGTTTCACTTGGAACAAGCACGAACTCGAAGTCGTATTCGCATGCGGGAAGGGCGCGGTAATAATGAATTTATTCAAATTTTTACATTCGAGTTTTTATATTTATGATTGATTTTGTTTGATGTAGCTAAACCAATTGATTATTTGGCAACGTATGTAAGCGATGGTGAAGATCAAGATTGTGAACATTTTGAATTTCTTGAACCGACTAAATATGCTGAGGTAATGTTAAATGGCAGTTTTTAAAAATTAAATAAATTAATAAATGGTTACTTTTGTGATATGTTTATTTATTGGAATATTGAAATCGTTTTGTATTTAGAATTTGACAGTTCGTGATTACGAGGATCTGTTGGTGGATATAAAAGTATATCAAGAATATCATGGTGAAGCACTCAATCAATTTTGGAATGATATGGCAACAGTTGTGCAGCATCGATTGAATCAACAGCAGGCTACTTCCGGTATGACATCTGCTTATGCATTATTTTTTTTGTTGTGTTGTTTATATTATTTGGTATGTTTGTGTAGCCCCAACTTCTGCTCACCGACAGGAGATACATGCCTCCGTTTTCGCTGATATTGAAGAGATGCTGAATAACAAGGATGTGGAGCATTTGTTAATTCTTGAACAACAGATCCAGAACAAACTGAACACTGATCAAAGTGAATTAGACGTGGGATATTGGGAAATGGTGCTTTCGTTGTTACGCTTACGCGTTGCTCGTTTGCGTTTGAATGAAGATTACAAGCGACGTTTAAAGAAATACAAGCAAAGGGTAAACGATTTAATTTTAAGATTGTTGGTGAAATTTTTCATTTTATTTACATTAAGAGAGAAATCGAAACCTCCAATTTGACAGAGATGACGGAAAATGCCCAGCGAACATGGAAGTATGTTTTTTTTCCGTCTTATGAAATATATTTATTGTATTTTATTCAAGAACTCTGACCAATGAAGAACGTGAAGCGGAAATGATAAAAGCATACAGAGAAGGAAATTACAGTCCGGTGTGCCTAAATCCCAAATCAGTTCCACAAAACGTGGTTCCGCTTGGACCTGATCATAAAAAATATGACATCAACACATTACGTTGCAGTTTGGTAATATATAAATATATCCGTTTTTTTTTGATAATTTGATTAGATTAGATTTTTATTATTATATTTAATTATTTGATTTTTTAGAATAAAAATAACTGGCTGGATGATTTTATAGCCGAGGCGAAAAAGGGAATGACCAGTGATGAAGCTACGTTTGCTGTAGAAGAAAATATTCAAAAAGAAAGGGCATATTTATGGTCAGATCGATTTCGACCTAGAAAACCGCGATATTTTAATCGTGTTCACACAGTAAATACATTAGCAGTTAACATTGTTTGATTGTTTTTATTGAACTTTGATTCAGGGTTTTGAATGGAACAAGTACAACCAAACTCATTACGATTTGGAAAATCCGCCACCAAAAATAGTGCAAGGCTACAGATTTAATGTGTGTAAATTTTCTTCAAGTCTTCTATTCAAATAATCTTCTCATATGAACATGAATTATAGATTTTTTATCCGGACTTGATCGAACCGAAGCCCCCGAGATTTAAAGTATCTCCTTGTGAAAATGACAGCGATTTTTGCATATTGAAAATTGAGGCTGGTCCTCCATATGAAGTAAGTAGATTGCTTTGGTATGCAGTTTTTTTCAAAAAATAAATACCAGTTTAACACAAATATGAAATATGAATATACGTTTTGTTCTGTTTAGGATATAGCTTTTAAGATTGTGAATAAAGAATGGGAATTATCGTGCAAAAGAGGTTTTCGTTGCCAGTTTTATAATGGCATTTTTCAGCTGTGGTTTCATTTTAAAAAATATCGTTATCGTCGATAATTATTGTCCGAATACGGACTGTTTGCCTTGTTGGGGGATATTTTATTCTAGATTTGCATTTTGATTTTGAATTTACACAATATATAAAGAAGAAGAAGTAAAGATCACTTTGCGACGATAATGTTGTATTGTTAAAGTGTTATTCCAATGAATTTGTTATTCATTACCTTGTATCATTATGTTATTTATTATTGAAAAGTAATGGAATATTTAAATAACGCAATTGCAAGTTTTTTGTAATTGTGTAAGTTGATGTATAAAAATTAAAAATTAATGCACATTAATGTGTTTAAAATTGATAAAGTGTATTGGTTAATCTTAAAACTAATTAAAAAAAAATATGTAGATGATTGAAATTTAATAAATTGCTTATAGATGAGTGAGTTAATCATGTTGTAAATAAATATGAAAATTTATTCACATCATTGGTGAATTGAACTTGATAATCTTTTTATTGTAGCAGTTATATCGCGATTGTTTCAGAAATCTATATCTACTTTGTTTTAACTGCATCAGTATCTTAAATTGTGGTATAAATTATTTTTTATTTTTGAAAAGAAGTTGACATGCAAGCAGCTCGACATTTGCTGGTCAATTTTTTGGGAAGAAACTTTTTACGATCAAGTGTACGTTACAGATCCAGTGCCGCGTTTAACACCATTGTTTTATTTGTACCACAACAAGAAGCTTGGGTTGTTGAAAGAATGGGAAAATATCATCGAATATTAGAGCCAGCAAGTTTTCCAGTTTGCCATCGTTTTATATTGCAGCATATTTTATCGGTTTTGTTTAGGGATTAAATATTTTAGTACCCATCATAGATCAGATTAAATATATACAAAGCTTGAAAGAAATTGCAGTAGAAATTCCTCAACAAAGCGCAATCACTGTAGGTTGGTGTTGATTTTTTAATTAAATATAATAAATTGTTATGAGTGAACATGAAATTTTAATTTGCCCTTTGAGCTTTGTTTTAGACAACGTTGCGCTGAATATTGATGGAGTTTTATATTTGAGAATTGTGGATCCGTATAAAGTGACGAACATTTTTATAATTATTTTCAAAAATTTAGCATTTTTTAAAAATTTTATTTCAGGCATCTTATGGCGTTGAGGAACCCGAGTTTGCAGTTACTCAGTTAGCTCAGACAACGATGCGGTCTGAAGTGGGGAAGATTACTTTAGATACGGTGTTTCGAGAACGTGAATCACTGAACGAAAGCATTGTTTGTAAGCATTGTATATTGTATTTTTTTAGAGAAATATTTCACAGAAATTGAAAGAATCATTGCACTTTGTCTGTGCGGATGTTTTCTTTTTTAGAATTTGATATTGTATAAAAGTTTTACTAGAGTAGAGCAAAATGACGGTGAAATTGTTGAATTTTGAATACAATATTTTCTACAGTAAGACGACTTTAGAAATATAAATTATTTTGCTCTTGCCAATAACTGATTATATTTAACTTGTATTGTTCATTTTGTTTGCTGGTATATGCTTGAAAATGCGTGTACAGTGTTGTGGTGAATGTAAATTTTAAAGATGTTATTTTTTGAATTACGGATAAGTAGGAATTTTCTGTTCACGTTCATGTATTTTGAATTTTATAGATGCGTTGAACAAAGCCGCCACTCCATGGGGAATTACTTGTATGCGCTACGAAATTAGTAAGTTTGTTAGATGATTTAATGATTTTATTTATTTTGAACATTTTTTTCAAATAACACAGGAGACATGAAAATGCCGAAGAAAATTGAAGAAGCGATGCAAATGCAAGTGGAAGCGGAACGACGCAAAAGAGCATCAATACTGGAATCAGAAGGTTAACGTTTGAAACATTTTTTTTAATATTTCATTTTTTTGTTTGTGGTTTATTTTTAAATTTAAAGTTTTAGTATAACTTGAATAGTATTGATTTTTGTGATTTTTTTTTGATTAAAAAAGAAATTATCTGTTGACATGGTGAATAATATTTTTGATTCAGGAGTAAGAGTGGCTGAGATTAACGTTGCCGAGGGGAAGAAGTCTGCGAAAATTTTGGCTTCCGAAGCAGAAATGCAAGAAAAAATTAACAGAGCTCAAGGTAGGCATGATGTTCATCATGGCATCACAAATGATGTTCATTTGATTATTTGCAATTTTAGGAGAAGCCAATGCTATATTGGCAAGAGCGGAAGCAAAAGCAAAAGCAATTCAAATCATTGCCAACGCTTTGACAAGCAAGGTGAATTTAATTAAAAGCACGTTTAATTTTAAATGATGTTATTTTTATTTTTGTTTTATAAATATTTTACATATTTTTGAAATAGAAATAAATTGAAATTTTGTTTTTCCAGGATGGTCATAGTGCGGCCACATTAGCCATAGCTGAGCAGTACGTGAATGCATTTGGAAACTTGGCGAAAACGAGCAATACATTGATATTACCGGCTGATGCATCCAATTTAACCGGTGTTGTTGGACAAGTGAGTTCCATAAATATAGTTTTGTTTAATAATTTTTATTTTTTTGCTGTTGTTTTCTCTTCAGGCTTTGACAATGTACAAAGCTTTTTCAAATAAGATGGACGATGTTAGCAAAGAAAAGTTTCATTCCGATTCAAAATAGGGGCACATATTTGGAAACTTTTCAACTTGATCACATCTTTCTTTAGCACTTCATTTTTTTTTCTTGTTCACTCATTATTAAGTTGGATTGGTTGTGGTGAATAAATTCTGCTCAGCTGCATGACAGAATTTAAGTTAAACTTGAATTTTATAATTACAGTAAGACGCAAAGTTGCTTAACATGATGGATTTTTTAAAATAAATGTTATTCGTGGTAACTGAAAGAAAGACAGAACAGGAAAAATGATTGCTTTTATAATTTATTTCAAAAGCAGTATTTTTTCATAAGCATTATTATAGTGAACAATTTCATATGGAAATTGTGTGCAAATTTTTAGTTAGTCAGATCAGTTAGTAAGATGGCTGATAAATTTGTAATGCAGAATTGATTTGAATTTGAGCGATAATTTTCTGTATAATATGTGAAAGTATTCATATACGGATGTGAAACGTTCGACAAAAATCCGGTGATCTGGAGACAACGTGCTCGAATTCAGCAAAGCTTAGAAAATTGCTCATGTCTAAATCTGCTTCGTCCATGATCTACAGTTGAATGATTTGATGTATTCAGCTATTAATTATTTCATTACATTTAATGATTATTTTGAAAAGAAAGTATCACCCTGCTGATTATAAATTCCACTTCATCTTCAGTTAGTTCTTCTCGAGTTAGGCAACGTATCGCTTTTTCTATGTCATCTCTGCCGATCATGTTGTCTTGGTCGAAATCTTGGAATTTAATTATCGAATGAATTGGACAGTAACAACAGTTATACAATACTATAACATTTGAAGTGTAAATATACCGTATATTCGAAAAGCATAATTCAATTTCAAATCCAATGGGGCACTTTCACTAAGAACGGAAAACATATCCAAAAAGTCATTGAATGTTAAATTGCCACTTCCGTCAGAAGAGAACACTTGGCATATGCGTTTTCGAAATGGATTCTCCTAAAATGAGCTTGGTAATGTTTTTTTTAAAAATTATTTAAAATTCATATAATATAATATAAATAAATAAATAAATAAATATATATACTTTGAGCTCCGGCATTTTTTCAATTTCTTCATAAGGTACAGCAATGGCGTTAGTTGCACCTCCTTGCATACTTCCGGGCACGTATCCAGGACTCAAAGCGTAAAAGCGTTTGTAAAGTCTGAGAAATGTGATCAAATTGGATATTGCAACAAACATACAAGCATATATTCTGAACTGCATCGTAAAAAGTGGACATATATTTCAGGTAATCGACAAGTTTTTTTTCACTTATATACAAATAACAAGCAAATACTTTGCATGAATATTTTTCTATTTTTAATTTATTGCATAACTGTTTTGTACTACATGAAAAATATGTTTCATTTTTGATATATTTTAAATAATTAGATGTTCAAAAAGCGGTATCAGGTTTATAGAATTTTTAAGAATCATATAACAAAACAAAAGGTATATATTAAAATATTAATAAACGATAAAGGATAATTCTGCAACAAGGGAAAATTGATCCAGCATTTGATCCGATTTGATAATATCAAAAGAGAATTTTACCTCATTATATCTTTCTTAGTAAAAAAGGTGCAATCTTGATATTCTTCAATTTGTTCTCTGGTAAACACTCCAGCAGTGCCGAATAAATTAATTTGACTGATTCGACGATTAAACAATATATTGCCCATTGTGATTTTTGAATTAGTTTTATTCAATTTGTCACAGTGCCCTGGAAAAGGGTAGGGAAAAAATATTTTCCTTATTATTTCACTTTCTTCTTGAAAGCAACAATCAGTAAGCCAACACTGACGTTTAGTCGCTCGCGTCAGGCGAGCAGTTGTGATTTTCACCGGGAAGCGATTAATCAGTTGGTGAAGCTTAAATATAGAAGAAGCTGTTATTGGCCGTTATGCTTGCATGTTCTTGCACTGGAAATGTAAAATGCACATTCCTGGGCCCTGAGATCAGTTGTTGTTGCTGAACACATTCTAATCATCTTGCTTGACATTACGCTTCACTATCGATACAATGAAGAAAATTCTTTAATTTCCTCTTCCAAAATGATTAAAACGTTATTTATTTTTAACTTAAGCAACTTTTCAATATATTTGCTTTACTTTCGTGGAAATTTTTGAAAAAAACATCTTCACTAATTTATTGCATTAATTATACTATTATAAATTGTACACCGAAAATAATGAACAATAATAATTTTTTTTTATTTCAGATAAACAGGCAAATTTTTATGATGCAAAGTTTTTTTTTCCATCAAAACACATTTTGAATATTGCTTTTTGTTAACATTGAAATGAGCAAAATTTTGACAGTCTTAAATGTCAAAGAAAAAGGACAGAAATTTGAAGCAAATGAACAGTTTTTAGTTTGTTCTATTTTTATTTATATAATCATTTAAATTGGTCTTGAAAATGAAGCGGCGATTTATACTACAGTATATAAAATGCAAGCACCTTAAAATTTCGATTGTAGATTTGTTTAAATTAAATAACTTTAAAATACCACTGCCCTTTGTTACTGCATTTCTATTAAAGCATATCATTGTTGCTAGAAACACAGTTTCTTTCGAGCTGCCATGTAAGTAAATTGATTTCATTGACATTTACAGTTTTGAATTTGTTTTTTTTTTACCTCACAGCACGCGAAATTGAAATTAAAAATACTTTTTTTATAGGAATTCTGAAGTAAAGAAAACAATTTTAGTTATTCAGGCTGGTGAGTCAGTGAAGGACGTTTGCAAAGATGCAAATTGGTTTTTGGACATTGGAAAAAAACAGAGCTTTCTTTCCTTTGTGTTGACGTTCTTCTCGCGCAAGTTTATGAAGAAAAAGCGACCTGTGGCTATTAAGGTGCCCAGAAACAATGTTTGCGAGGATGCTTACATCAGGCTTCCACGAATATTGCAGTGGCGTAGGGGGAAGTTGGCCGCTTGGCTAACTGACTCACCGTTGACAACTATCGGGAAACGTGCCACAAAGATGTGCGCTGAACGTTTGGTATCCGATAATTTGATAAAGCCAGAATTACTGGGTGATTGCGTGTATGCGACGCCAGATTTCAGTTGCGTGCAAACGTTGGACATGATCATGCATGTGGTGGATCCTTTGAGAAAAATAAAAATTCGAATTGAACCAGTTTTGAGCGTCAGTTACAAAGCTTCCAAAAAGCAGAAGCATCATGTTTTCGTTAATGCAGATGAATTTCATGCGCAAGGCATTTTGAGAGTTGATACTGCATACAAGCCAGTGACGCAGCCTGTGAAAAAATTGAATTTCAATAAACGGTGAGCTTTTTTTTTCAAATAATTTGCAACTCTTCTCTTTGTGAAATAATTTATAACTTGTTATGTACATAATTTAGAATTGAAGCATTCAAACAGATGCTGATGGAACATCCAGGAAAGATTATCATTTTAGTGTTGAACAAAGAGACAGTTAATGAAATGCTCAGTACTTGTAAATCCGCCGGCATGAAATCTGAGAAAGCTGAGCAGAGCAACGAAGATGCTCTTTCTTTGCGCACTTTTTTTGTCAAATTTGTGGGTAAACAGCGGACAGTAGTGAATTCAGTTGTGCCGTCATAAATGTGCACACTTGAATTCAAAAGCATACTGTTCCATATAATAACCCAGGACTAATAATTATTTCAACTTAATTTTGTATTTTTCTTTTTCAATCTTTTTTGTTTTATTTTTATAACACTGTTTTAATTCATTTTTCTACGTAAACACGAATGTTGAAAAATAATTTTGAAAATTATGCACTGTGACTTATGCTGTGACATTATAAATGCACTCAAGTATATGCGTATATAAATAAATAAATAAATAAATAAATAAATAAATAAATTTGACTATGTACATGCAGTTATATCCCGCTTAACGCTGTTTCGTTATAGCTCTGTTTTTTGGCATGTCACGTGACTCATCTTTTCATGAAGCGAAAAAATTAGCAAAGTATTATTGACAACACTGAAACGACTTTATTATATCATGTTGCTCGAGTTATTTCATGCTTTTTGTCAATCATTTCTGATAACTAGTTTGGATTCTGTTTGATTTCATGTATTCGGTCATATATTATTTGTTTGCTCTGTTCATTATCTCACAACTAGAGCCTTAACAATGGTAACTTGAAACAATTTGCAGAGCTATGCACTGATAATAAACCAACAGTCGTTGATTCAAAAGAAGATATACCTTTGAGAACTCGAACAACAGAATTTTTCAAGAAACAGCATCATCAACATTACATGAATCATGGACCACCAGTTCATAGAACATAGACCCTTAGTAGGAGCGGAGTTCCAAAGCAAGTCAGCATGCTCTTGAAATGATGTGTTGTTATCAAGAAATTTTGCATGAGAGAAACCATAAGGAAAAGCAGTGGACGCTTCATCTGTCATCAGTACTTTTAAAATGGTGAAAGAACTTTGTAGAAAGACGCAGAATGCTCATTGACGAAAAAGAAAGTTTGGAGCTTTTGTTTGCTAGAAAAGAAATTGTAGTTAAAATAAAATTACTAAAAAATGGATTGAATGAACTGATTCTTTTATAAAACGGCTGTCATTGAAATAATTTCATATTAAAAGCTTCCGAAAAGATTCAGTTTGCTCACTTTAGTTTGGTCAAACGGAAGTGATAAATTCCAATTTCAAATAAATTGCTTTAAATATTAGAAAAGAGAGAGATGTTCATCTTTTGCATTTTTACCAGTAAAGTCTACAAAGGAAGTTGAGCAGTTGAAGATAATAATCTCTGTATTTGAAACAGCTATGATAATTGAAACTTGCTATCCATCACTCATTATTATGGGGCTTCAATAACGGGTATTGTTAGTTGATGAATTAATGCTTGAAAAGTTTTAATTTATACCGTACTCTTTCTTGCATTTTTGTCGCTCTTGTGAACTGTACGTTTGTTATCATGATTGAAAAGTTTGCTAATGCCGTTGAAATTGTGCAATTGTTTTATAAAATTAGATTTCTGCAAACTCCGCACATCCAGTTCTATGTCAAACATTACCAATTTTTCCTGCTTGCAAAGACTGTACAATTTGTAGGTTTGTGTACAATGAAGATACCCTTAGCTCTCGTTTCAACATAATAAAGTTTAAAAACGTTAATGAATTTGAGCGACTAGCCAATTTGATTTGACTACTGGTGATGCTGTCGCTCATGTGTAATGATGAAGCTCTATTTAAGAAGATGCTGGTGTGAAATTGTTCGATTGATTGCCAGTCAATTGAGATGGTCAAAAATTAAAATGAGGTGGCGCAGTTTTGAAAACAGAAATCACCACTACAGGTTCAGAAGAAAATTGCACAAAGCAGACTTCAGAATAAAGAAATTCTGTCATGAGCAGATGGTACATGGCAAAAATGAATGAAGATACAGCAACACTCACAGCAGAACATTATCAGGTGGGGTAGTGTTTTGTACCTTGCTTCTTATGCTTTTTTGTTTAAAATTTTAGTTTTTGCTAAATAACATATTTGCTATTTGAACACTGAGCACATTAAATAGATTACTTTTGATAATAAAATATAATAAACAGGGCAAAATAATATATGAGAAATTAATGAAATATTAGTTTAAAAATGAAATTTTAGTTTATGCAATTAATTTGCTTTTTCACTACAGGCTAAATGTTGATAGTTTAAAATGTTGTGGCAGTTTAAAGTGACTTTAAAACGTCGCCATTTGATTTCGTATTTGATGAGTGCTTTAAATATTGTTTTGCACTTGTGCACGTAGCCGAAAGCGGACATCTTGCTCTCCAGTTTCTAGGTATGTATGTTCATTATTGCAAGAATTAGGCTTCTGTTATAATTTGCAAGTATTTTGATAGGTATTTTGAAATGGAAAAAAAAATCATCATCATCGGATCTGCTGAGACAGTGAAAAAATGCAGTAGTGATGAGACCTACTGGCAGTACTTGGCTAGAAAGAGCAGATTTTGGTCGATGTTCAAACGCAAAGAGAGACCGGCATACACCAATGTGTCTGCATGTCACATTTATTGTTTTACTCTGGAACGACTATTGTGCTTGTTCCGTAATAAAGGTTCCTATTGGCTAGAAGGACCACCGTTGACGAGTTTTGGGGAGCGTAGTGCAAGACTGTACGCTCAGTCTTTGGTTTCTACCGACGTTTTAAACGCTGAATCGTTGGGAAATTGTGTGTACGCTGCCCCGTCTCTTGGCTGCGTGCAAACATTGAATGAAATCTTGAACGTGGTTGATCCTACTGGGAAGGTGAAAATTCGTATTGAACCAGCATTGAGGAGCAAAATAAATCGTTTAAAGGTGAAACCAAATCTGTTTATCAGTGGTATAAAGCGGCTTTCTTTTGAATACTTTCACAGAGTTGATTATTCGTATCAGTCAAAGAATAATTCAAAAGATTTCAACAAGCGGTTAGAAATAAATTTTGCGTTCTTTTAAATATTGTTATATTTTAAATATTGATATTGTTTATTTAGGATTGAAATGTTTAAGCAGTCGGTGCTCAATCATCCTGGAAATGTAGTTCTTTTATCAGTAAAAGACTGGATACTTTATGATGTATACAAATCAATTTGTAATACAGATAAATGTTTCTCGCCCAGTGTAGTGGACTATATTGACACTGTGGATTTGCTTCGTACGTTTATTATTAAAATAATTGGAAATGAGTGGGCATTGCTGAATACATATTTACCGCCGTTCTCGTACGAAGCAGACATGAAATGTGTAATATCCAGTCAATGTTTTAAATAGTACATTTCTCACCACTTAATGCTTACTAATTTATCGATCATCACGATATTTGCACAACCTTTTTTTTATTTTTCATCAAAATTTGTATTCTGCCACATATTTTAATAAATAAAATAAAATAATATAATATTTTGCGTGCTATTGACATTTTTCAAATTACCTTACATGCTGCAAGTGGAGATAGACCTTAATCGAAATATTATATCATGCTTTCAAATCATTATAAAAATTGAATTAAACGAATTTTTTAAACTTTGATCATCGTATGCAGCACGATAATTCCACAAACCAATGTAGTCTTGAATGATGAAAGGAATTTAATTTTGGTAAATTGCATTTTACGGTTTCATTGTAACTGATTGAAAATATAGCTGATAATAGAAATTAGGTTTGTAATTGACAAACAGAATTTAGCAATATTGTGCCTACAGTATTTTTAAAATTTTGTTTAAAGTTTAGGAGGATTTGTAATTACTTTGAGTAGTTCCAAAATTACAGCCGTTTAATATAAATTACTTATATGTATAATGTTGTTCCATTTTACATTACTGCCCATTTTAATTTTAATATTTTAAAAATACTGTCGAGATGATTTTGACAATTATTTTCATAAAAGAAGATAATTTAGTGTCAAACTATAGTGCACTTTGCTCAGTGGTGTAAAGCGCTGCGTCAGGGTTATCTTTCAAATATGCAAATTACGTTTTCCTTAAATGCACATGTTATCAGTAACTGAGCAAATTCTGGTTTACAGATTGACGTGGCTACAGTATTGCGTTAAAAACGACTCATTACAATTACGCACAGCACAGAAAAGACTGCCGGCCCTAAACCAGTGGTTCTTAACCCGTGTGAACGCATGCCTTCCCCCCCCCCGCGCCTTAATAAAAGTTGTGCAGATAATGCCCCCTCCTAGAAAAAGCAGGGCGTTATGTATTCTGTGTACGCAAAGCCCATTGTTGTTTTATGGTTGGATCAAGCCCAGCAACAGTTTCATACTATTTTAGTAAAAGGGTAAATGATAAATTGTGCACAGCTAAAGCTGTTAAGCTAAAACTAAGATGACCAGTAAGAAAAGGCAATAAAAATTTAGCTTGAAGTAAATTAAACTATATATGCATTTATAAATTCATTTAATTTCCTCTATTTGTGCAATTTAATGGTATCAAGCAGTGGACAGTAATGTTATTGTTAATGCTGTAAAGTTGTATCGCATCTATTGGTGTTGGTGTGATTTTAGGTTAATGATCGTGAATGTTAGTTCCCCTCAACGTAATGAAAAGCAAGCAAACCCACTTGTTTACCAGAAATTGCATGCAAATTTTTATTCGAATGCAATGCGGTCGTTTTCGGGGTCGTTAATTAAAATAGTTGTTAGCATACGGTGCAATGGCGTTCTCATAAAAAATCCTCACTGTTGATTTTTCATTTTATTTTCAGTTGAAATGAAATTGGACAGAAAATTTGAATTAGCATTCAAAAACAAAAAATGGACCTCAACCATGAGACGGCATCCATCTAGGTGTGTAGGATTTTATTCTTGTATTTTTGTAATTGATTAAAGTTTGTAATCTGCTAGCATGTCCAAGTAATACAATGTATGTAATTTTTGAAAATTACACTCTAAATTAACGAGCAGTCTGTAAGTACTCCAAGATGTTACAGATTGATAGCATTAAATTATTAAGGAACGGATATATGTAAACTGTTTTAATATTTGTGACAATTATTCTCTTGTTATGATTTGGCAAAAAATTACATTCAGAATATAATTGTAAGTCAACCATAAATGGAATTATTTTCAAATATGGAAATCAGTTACACAGGCGGCAATTCAGTTAGGCTGTGTGCACCAGCCTATGTGCGCACTTAGCCAGCAACATGTGCATAAACATGGACAAGCATGTACGTTGAACAGTTATTTTAGTTTATATATATACAAGTTCGTGGAAGAAGTGACGCGGACAGCATGTGGCAGAGCTACAGGCGGAAGGTGTGACTGGTTATACATGGGCCCATGTTATATAATTCTAGACTGGAAAAACTTTGAAACAGTGAAGTTTGCTCTTAATTTAATTACAAATTCTCGAATAGATATTCTTTTAATTTGATTATTATTTATAAAAGCTTTTATTCACACATTCAAATTTTATGTTTATTTATTTTATATTTCATTTTTTTCAAAACTGATAATTATATTTTGATTTTTGTTGCGTGCTTATTTATTTTGACGTCAATTTCAAAACAAATCAGCATATGATCTATTGCATGCTAAAGTGTAAACACTTAAAATAAAACGTAATGATACGAGAGCAAGATATGAAAAATGAAAAATGGTGCAATAGACAAGATGGATTCAGACAAATGAAGTCAATCAAGTGAGTGAATATTGGACTAGAATTCAGTTTCAATTACCCATTTTACTTTCAGCATTTCTTTTTGGCAAATATTTATATACTTATTATTTTTTATAGAATATGTACTTTATAGCTTTTTAATTTTTTTATTATATTACTTTTATATTTTATTAATGTAGATTTTTTCTTTTCTTTTAATCTTCTACAAATTTGCTAAGGGACTTCTCTCTTGGTTTCAAGTTTTGCGTTTCTTCTTTAAACATGTTTGTATCATTTGTGTACAGCTTCTCACCGGCTACAAAGTTCTTCATGACAAAAAGAGATCATGGAAGTTGCTGTTACAAATTTTACAAAGATAACAAATTCCAAATGCTGCATTATTTTTTATCGATAGTCACCATGTAGTGTTAGTTAAACAAAAGGAAAATGTTATGCTTGTCATTGAAAGTTCCTAGACAGTTATACTGAAAAGCTTTTAGAGAAAAGAAATTGAAAAACAGTTAAATTTTGGAAAATTAAATAATCAATGTAAGTGAAACCTTTGCAAAAAAGAGAAAAAAATATTTATTGTAAATGAAGAATAATACAAGAAAAAAATTCATCATTAATGAAAAATTTATTTTGAAAAAACAATAAATAATGAAAGATGATACAATAAATAATGAAAGAGATGATAATGAAAGAGATAAATATGGCATAAATGAATTTGCGGAACGGCAAACATGCCCAGAGTATGTGTGCAACATATATAATCAACACTTTGCGGTTACGACAAATTTCTGCTGACAGTTCTTTCTTCTGTAAAAAACATAATCTGAGGGACACACGCACTTATAAAAATGTTCTTGAATTTGCAGATCAGTCTGCACTTGTAAAAATATAAATTTATTTCTCATCATAAGAATTTAATATAAAAATTAAATTGTTATATGATATTATGTTACATTGTTAACTTAATTATGAACATTTCTGAAGCATTTCTTTAATAAAAATTTACAATATCATCGCTACAGTATGATATTTCGCTTTATTATCATTTTGTAAATACTCTATTATTCAGAATAGTTGAATCATGAATAACTGAATATTTTTCAGTGTTTTTAGATATGATGTTAGCACTTGTGCGTAAGTAATGTTAAAGCCTTCTTGGTTTCGTTTTCAATAGTTATTAACTATTATCTTTTGTGTGCTTTTTAGGAGAAGCAAATTTTTTTTATTAATATTTCATNTTTCTAACGCTCCATTATGCAAATAACGATCGCCATAATGGTGCCTTATTATCAGTAATTGGGCATTTGTTTGTTTGACTTACGTGGCAAGTGGTAGCGTTGTAAAATGTTCTCTGAATTTAATACGGCGTAAAATACTAGCCGTTTATAATTCATGAAAAGTAATTCGTTTTTGTAAGTATGTTTGAATTATATTTCAAAGTTTTGTGTATTTATTTTGTTAATGCTGTCTTTAAAATTAAAAAGCAGTTAATTATTATATTTTAAAATTTAGTTTTCAATTTAATGTAACTTTTACTAGGTGATAAATGAGGAAATCTTTGATTTAATATCATTTTTGCAGGTATAAAGAACGGAGAAGAGAAAAAAAATAAAAATGCAGATGACACCGTACAAAACTCCATAAACGCCACGAAGCAGATCAAACGAATACAAGAGGCATGTATGCTTTCTTGGGTGTACTGATTCTATAAGACTGGCCTAGGGATGCTTAGACAGGATGCTTCGAATTAAGTGCTTGAGGTTCTAATATAAAAGATCAAGACATTTCACTGTAAAATTATATATTATTGGTTTTCATATAATGAGACCAGATAAGAATTAATCTTTAAAAAAAGTGTTTATATAGCACGTAAGCTACTCTCAACTTTATGGATTTAAATTCCTTTTTTAAATTAGTTGAACTTATTTCATTCTAATGCGTGACATTTGCAAGAGAAGCAGTTTGCTTAGCATGAATTTTAATGTTTCTAATTTTATGGCATCACGGTAGAATAATTTACACAAAAATTGGTTTCTAGCGCTACATTATGCAAATAAGGGTCGTTTGAAGATTGCCTTATCAT